>CANNZV010000479.1:0-19386 GCA_947561585.1 Caprella mutica | reverse complement strand
AAAGAATTTATTTATTTCAGTTGGTATCCATGATACCTGCAGGTATCATGGATACCAACTGAAATAAATAACAATTTTATAGTTTTTTCTTATATTCTTATTGAAAAAGTAGGAGGAGCTTAGCAAAAAGTCTGGTGGAAAGAATGTGCAAAAAAGACGGAAGAAAATTAAAAGTGGGAAGCAGCCAGGGCCATTTGAAATGAAGAGAGATATGCATAAAGCTTTGGAAAGAGGTGTGGTGTGTGTGGAGTAGATGATGAGAAAATATATTGAGATTTTGGATAGTGGTGTGATTGATGACTTATGGAAAAAGTTTAAAACTGTCATGATTCCTAAGGTAAGAAGAGATTACTCAAGTTCTTCGTAACTCAGAACTTCATAACTAAGGAGTTTTACTGTAGTATGTTTACCATTGGGGAGCACATCTGAGTCTCATTCTCTTTAATATATCATGCAAAACCAAAACATTTTTAACTGTTATGGTAATGACAATCGAGTATTTTGTGTATGGCACGTCATCATTGATGATAATTAAAATATAAATTTATGAGTTTGCTAGCTCTGGCAATTAAGAATATATTATGGTTTTCACATGAAAACTATAATAAGCAGATACTTTGTTTAATTTACCTTAAATTTGATTTTCAGCTATTGCCCTGATGACGTCACACACACAAAACATCTCTATTGTCACTACTATCTGCCTATTCTGTAGAGTAGAAGTTTCAACATGTCTGAAACAAACTTCTTAGTGAGATGTGGGAGAGCGCCTGATAATTGTGTCCTTATCATTGTATGTTATGTTAAAATATGTTATCTCTTGTTTTATTTAGACTTTTACATTTTATTTCCTATATTTTTGTGATCAACTAAACTTCAAATAACTGTCTTATCACTTATTTTTTAATTCTGCATAGCTAGCATTTTTAATATTGTTTTAAACCTTAAAACGGTAAAACCTACTTAACCTAGAGGCTAGAAGTTTCCAGGCAGAACGGAACCATCCTGATATCCAACAGCTTTAGGTGGTCTTTTGATCAATGACCACTACTGTGTCAATAACACCAAAACTGATTAGAAGAAGAAACTTCTTAGGTAGTAAGTAACTAGAATTGTCATCAAAAGGCAAAACATCAATAAACTACTTGCTGGTTCAGGTAATCAGGTTGCAGCTGCAGCATAGTGCACACCTTAAGGATATTTATTGAAAAGAAAAAGAAAGAAAAGAAAAAGATTACATTAAATAAAATAATGGAAATTATTAAAATCTCATTTTCAAGCCCTTATATAAAGTCCTATCAGATGATAACTGATAAGACTTAATATTTAATAATAGCCAGTCTGCAGAAACTGGCCACTCTGGAAAATACCTAAGGCTAACAGATGAATTTTAAAGGCTAATTGTGTTGTGATTGTACCAGACTGCAGGAACTGGTTAAGTGTTCTCCAAGAAAACCTCTATTTTGGCTTCTGTTCTCAGTAAAATACATGTAAACATAGGAGGAAATTAAGGATTGTTCGCACAGAAAATGTTAAAAATGTCCCATGTTCTGCAGACTGGTGATTGTACAGTTCCCATTAATTTATTATTGTATTTTAAGGTTTGCTAAACTCCAACAGAGTAATTAATCCATCAGAGAAGACCACTCTTTCCAGAGTGGGAAACTGGTAGTAGCATAATTAATGTTTGCATTAATTTTGCTACAAACGCTTCCAAATTACTAATTAGTCCATTTTTAAACATTAATTTTATTGTGAACAGAATAAGAGATCTCTACAAACTGCTGAACAAAGTGAACAAACAAACACTTTACAATTACACCCAGTCTGCAGAATGTGTCTCTTCTCCCGCAGAGATTTTAATTTGAGAGACAGTTAGGCCAGACTGTATTTCATGGTAATTTCCACCGACAACAGTCAACAGATGCCTATCCTCCAGTCTGTATTTGCCATTTGGTGCACAAAATTCCACTGACTTTTTGAAAAAGCTGAAAAAATCCACCATAAATTTCCAGTAATTTGCCATTTGGCAGATCCACCAACATTTTACCCATTTATCCACCGAAAATTAATGGTAACATAGGAATAAATAGCTAAAAATCCACCGACTTTGCCAGAATATTATTTGCCAACAATGCCAGAATACCAGTCTGCAGAATGTGTCTCTTCTCCGGCAGAGATTTTAATTTGAGAGACTGTTACTCTCTGACTATTAGTAGCAGATTCAAAATCTCCCGCAGCTAAATTAATGGTAACATAGGAATTAATTCAAAATCTCCCGCATCTAAATTAATGGTAACATAGGAATTAATTCAAGATCTCCAATTTCTAAAAATTCAATCAAAAACTCCTGCAGACTGCAGAGAGTCTTGGAAAAATGTTCCATATTCTGCAGACTGGCCAGAATACAGACTGGCCTATCCTCTATAGATGCCTATTGACCAGTCTGTTGAAATCAGTTGAATATGGGAGATATTTGGGATATTCTTTCCAAACAATTTTGAATTAATTCCTATATTTACATTAATCTTGCTACAAACACAACTAAATTAATCTCTATATTTACATTTATTTTGCTACGGACAGAATAAGAGATCTCTACGAACACTTCACCAGTTTCTACAGACTGGCCTATTGAGTATTGACTTCTGTTCTCAGTAAAAATGTAAAATACATATAAATAATATATGTAGATGAAAATTTAAGGTTGTTTGCATAGAAAATGTTCCATATTCTGCCAGTCTGTTACTGTATTTGGTGCACAAAATTCCATTGACTTTTTGAAAAAGCTGAAAAATCCACCATAAATTTCCAGTAATTTGACTGATCCACCAATATTTTACCCATTTTCCACCGAAAATTAATGGTAACATAGGAATAAATAGCTAAAAAATCAACCGATTTTTCCAGAATATTATTTTCAATTGAGAAAAAATTGAAAAATTCCACCGACAAGTTGGTGGAATTTACCATGAAATACGGTCTGGATATTCTGCATGTGATTGTAATTTAAGTTGTAACATTGATCTAAATATTGACTTATTCAATTAATTTCTAGACTAAATTTTCATTAAAACTCAATGTTCTTATTGAAGTCAGTTTATCAACTAGTTCATTTAAGATACAAATAAACATTTAACAATCACGATGCCAAAAACAAGATCTCAGCAAAGTCAAGTATCAATTCGTTCACAAAGTTCATCTCCAGAAGACTGCAAAGATATTGTCAGTGCAGCCAGCTGTGAAAATGTGACCGAATCACAACAAACGTCTACCGATTCCACTGACTCTTCTAATGAGACTAATTGTGCAGTGTGTCTTGAAGAAATGGTCCATCCTGTTCTCACTCCTTGCAAACATCAATTCTGTTTCCTCTGTTTGAAGGTGAGGTAGCTTCATATCAATGCTAATGAATTTTTTTTCTATCATATTAGTCTGAACTAACAATTTTAACAAAAATATAATAATAAGCTATTGGGTATTAGACTTCTATTTTTATTGGAATCCATGATACCTGCAGGTATCATGGATTGGATACCAATTAAAATAATAATTAATATATTATATTTTTTTATGAGTCCAAACATGTGGAACTGACCAATAATTCGGAGCTTACCCTTGCTAACTTGTAATATTTTGACTGATTTTTTCAGGGGGTATGTCTAACAAATGGAAACTCCTGTCCTATGTGCCGACAAAGTATTCCTAACAGCTATTTAAATAAACCTACGCTTCTCACACCTCCATCTGTAAAAAGAAAGCGATTCAAAAGTACCGGAAACAAAAAATCTGATGAGGAACCTACGAGTGAAGAAAAATATCCCTACCAATGGTTTTATAAAGGAATGAATGGTAAGCTGCATAATTAATTAAATTGATAAATTATCTGGAAGAAGTTATATCAATTGTATGAAGCAATCAAACTTTAATTCAATCTACTCAAATATTTTAGCATACAGTTAGTTGTATTTATCCTGGTATTCATTTCCTTTTTAACTTTATGTTTCAAAAGGGACACTAAAACTCTTGAAAGCTTAACTATTCTTGTGTTCCAGGTTGGTGGCGTTATGATGTCCGTACCAACAAGGAAATAGAAAAGGCTTACTCTGAGGGAGAGACCTCAGTAACGCTACTCTTAGCTGGCCATAATTTTAAAATCGACTTCAAGAATATGTATCAACAAAAGGCGAATGGTGAGAATGATAGCTAGCTACATCCCATATAAGCAGCCTAACTATATATATAGACGCTCCGAAAATTGGTCCCATTTAGCGGAGCGTCTATATATAGTCACTTATTTTTTTGCTTTAACAGTCAAGCAGCAGGGTCAATATACAGACAGTGTTTAAAAATATGATAAGTATAGACGTGTCGACACATAATTACCAGTTATTGTTCAATTTTCATTTTTGTTGCCTAACTTGCCTTCCATTCACCTACTGCCGCTTGGAATGGGTTAATCCTCCCCGTGCACACTAAAAAATTGATGGATTAAAGAGATGTATCATGTTGTAAAATTGATAATTAAACAGTAGAATATAGCTAATACTCAGCTAATTTATTATTTTATATGAATTATGCATATTTGAAATAAAAATTAAGAGGAAGCAAATATATTTATTAGAAAATAGGATTTGGTACCAACAATTCATGCATTACAAACTTAAATGAAACACAATGAAAATACTTCTAAAGGCTACCTATATTCTACAGAAGGTGTTGGAATAGCCACCAGCATCTTCCATGCAAAGCTTAGTGCAGTTCAAGACGTTCTTCGTCACCCTATCAATTGTTTTTGTGTATAATTTACAACTGAAAATCAATGTGATAACAGTAATAATTTTTGTTGTGATTATGGACGTTAAAATTACAATCATCCATGCATTCATTGATGATGATGACGTTCTGGACTCTGTTAATCATTCTTGCTAGCTACCTGGTTTGGGTAACTTTTTGAGCCACTGTAACACAGCGACGCAGACTGGTGGATGCAAAATGGTGCGCTCCACCCCATTCATTGTACAAGGGTGACTAACCAGTTATTGGCAGAGGCACTGAGATCTTTTGGCCAGCACTCAGTCCAAAACTCAATCCTCTTGATTTTCATTTCTGGGCTGCAGCACAAAATATTGTCCATTCAAAATGACCTCAATCCCTTCAGAGTCCGATGGAATGTGTGAAGCTGTTTGCTGCAAATTTTGATGCAGAAACAGTAATTGTTAGAGCGGTGAAGAACGTATTGAAGCAAGGAAGACTTTGCCTAGATCCCTAGATGATCCCGGTGTTCATTTTCAGCACCTTCTGCAGCCTTTAGAATTATTTTTCATCATGTTTCAAGTAGCTAAGTTTATAGTTAATTCATGAACAGTTAGTAGCTATTAAACAATATCTCTAGAAAGTATATTTGCTTCCTCTAAATTCTAATTTTAAAAATTCCTCTTGATGAGTCAAAGAATTTCAAAATGAAAAAAGAAACATAGTAACCTAGATTACTAAGCGCTTTAATTTTTATTTTTTTATAACCCCATAAGAGCGTGTGCTCGCTTAAACTGAATTTCATTTGTTGATATTGAATTTACTGTTGAGTGTTTGATACAGTAGAACTCCTCTATAGTGAATGAGTTGGGATGTAGCTAGCCTCTATAGTGAACAGATTTCCTTTAGTCTGCCATAGTATAACCATCAGTTTTCTATAACTAATGGCAATTCATCCCAGATTAGAGAAAATTCGTTCACTATAGAGGATTTCTATTGTAGTGTGTTCTAGGCATTAAACTCCTATCTTCTCCCCACAGGACAAGGACTGATGAGGGACATTAAGAGGGACACACCAAACTGCAGAGCGAAGGGCACAGCCGGCCTCTACTCCTCGTCTCTTTTATCCGCTGGATCTAGTAACGAGAATGCTAAGAAAAAGAAACAATAACTTCATCATCATCTAAATTGTTATAAAGTTGAAATCCTCTACAGTGAATGAGTTAGTATGTAGCCTCTATAGTGAAAGAATAGGCTTCAGTCTACCATGAATTTCAATCAGTTTTAGAAAACTGATTGAAAATTTTTGATAGACTAAAGTATATCTGTTCTCTATTCAGGCTACATCCTAACTCATTCACTATAGAGGAGTTATACTCTACTCGTGTATTTAGGATTTCTATTAAGCACAATATATGTGTGTATGAACGTATTCAGTTGAATGTTTTTGTGATATATAGAAAAAATCAGAGATAGACTTAATTGTATAATTAGAATTCAAAATTCCTGAGCATCGTCACAGATTGGTGGTAGGTAGGTGTCGCTTCTTCAGAATTTTCCTGTATATATTCTCATTAATGTTCTACAAAACAGAGTTTTAACCTTTATTAAATTAGTATATGAATGTTTTAACTATGAAATAATGTTCCACAAACCACGGATTCATTTGTTATTTCAATCTGATACGATTGCTATATCATATTTTAATAAATCAATTTAACTGCAAATCTACCAACTTGTTAGTTATTTTAAACTCCTTTTACCAATAACTTTTAGCTATATGAATAATAATAAGATATTGAACATTATCAGTTAGCTACTTATTATAAAATTTATAGCTTTATTTAGCTCTATTGAATCACTTGGAATAGCTTCTAGCAAAAATATCTAAAATTCCAAACAATAATTAATCTTAGTTATGGGACTATAAGGAAGAAAAAAAAGAAAATATATTTATTATATAGGAACTATTATATAATGAATGCAAGCTTTAATTATTTCAGAATATATACTATATAAGACTTGAGATCAAAGTATTAGCAAAATAAATAATAATGAATTAATGATTAATACAGTAAAATATTGAACATAGTACTCACTGGAGCACCTTGAAGGTCATTGCCTTCCTGATGGAGATGGCGTTCTCATAATCTCACACGTCGAATTTAGTTGGTTGGTGTCTACCCCACTCAACTACTGATATAACAGTGAAGTCATCACAGCGCACTATCACGCAAGTCCCTCGGACCTCCCCTCTCCAGGCCCTGAGCGTCGAGGCTAGGCCGAAACCAGGTGGCGAAGGTGAAATCTGGGTTGGCTATATGTGTGTGTTTTCTTCTGCGTTTGTGAGATAGTGTATTGGATGGTCAGAGTCTTGTGTCTGTATTTTAATGCGTGTAGTTATCAATGTTGTTTTAGTAAGAGGTTTTGTGTTTCGTCATGGAGGTGTTGTATGTTTGTGTCTTGTGTTTAGCCTGTGGCAGTCTTAAGTGTTGTGTTTTATTATGTCTGTAGTGCGTTGATGTTTGTGTCTGATGTGACTGGTAACCTAACTGTGTTGCTCTACTTGAATAGGCAGTACGGGCCGTGCAATTGTTTTGTATGTGCAGGTAAAGCTTGTACATATAACGGAAAAGAGTCCTCCGCTATGCTGATCAATGAGCGTTATGGTGGACTTGGCTTTTACTTCAGTTTGGGGATTTAAACTTAGCAAGTTTTCTTTAACAGCATTTCAAAGAAACATTAATGAAGGTAAACAATAGGGTGGGCCAAAAAACAACATTTTGGAAATTAATTATGGGATAGTAACATAAAGTTGATATGACCAGTAAAGGTACGTGTACTGAAATTTGAGTGAATTCGGACATGATTAACAGTTGCCCCCAAGCGATTCAAATATCAGAAAAGTAATATTTTTGGTGATTTTTACAACATTTTGGCAAAAGACTCATAAACTCTGATTTATTATAATTTAGAATAGGGAGATAGCTAGAGAAGAGCTTATTTTGGTGTTTGTGCCGGAAAATCAGAGAGGTAAGACAATTTTTACAGTTGCCCCCACCCCTCCAAATTGTTCGAACTTAGGCACCACTGGAGACTGTAGTCAGTGTAGTGCTCCACACTTATGGAGGTCTGGTGCTCAATAAAAAACAAAATAAGGAATTTATATACAAGAAATTGAGCAAAAACATTAATAAACCAACATTTCAATGTTTGGGACACTTGGTGACACAAAAAAGTAGACAAAGCTAATTGCATGGATTATTATCCAATTGCTGAAATCCGAGTAAATTAAAAAAAAAATTGCAATACGAAAATATTGATAAATGATTTTATAAAATGAAATAAATGCAATTCACAAAGTTATTTTGAGAATTGAATTACCTCTATCTTATCACAATAACAGCATGATTGCTCTAGAAGCCAAAATTTAAGAGATATATTGTAATAGTAATATATTTTACAAAAAAAAGTGTTCAGGGCAACTCAAAAGTATCAAATATTAATCTGCAATTTTGCAAGTTGTGTTTTTTCATAACGTGCCAACTAGTTATACCTATTCCACAGAAAAAAAAATTAATGGGAAAATATCATTTTGTACAAAATTTCAAATGTTTTGGGGTAACTCAAAAATATCCAGAAATGGCCTGGAAGTTGGAATGCAATGTTCTTTAATAACGTATCAACTTATTATAACTATTCCATATGAAGATTCTGAAGTTTGCCCGAAACCCCTATTTTTTGGCCCACCCTACTACACAGTCAGTCTGCTTACCCATGGATAAGAGACCTACACAGTCAGTCTGCTTACCCATGGATAAGAGACCTACAGAGTCAGTCTGCTTACCCATGGATAAGAGACCTACACAGTCAGTCTGCTTACCCATGGATAAGAGACCTACACAGTCAGTCTGCTTACCCATGGATAAGAGACCTACACAGTCAGTCTGCTTACCCATGGATAAGAGACCTACACAGTCAGTCTGCTTACCCATGGATAAGAGACCTACACAGTCAGTCTGCTTACCCATAGATAAGAGACCTACACAGTCAGTCTGCTTACCCATGGATAAGAGACCTACACAGTCAGTCTGCTTACCCATAGATAAGAGACCTACACAGTCAGTCTGCTTACCCATGGATAAGAGACCTACACAGTCAGTCTGCTTACCCATGGATAAGAGACCTACACAGTCAGTCTGCTTACCCATGGATAAGAGACCTACACAGTCAGTCTGCTTACCCATGGATAAGAGACCTACACAGTCAGTCTGCTTACCCATGGATAAGAGACCTACACAGTCAGTCTGCTTACCCATGGATAAGAGACCTACACAGTCAGTCTGCTTACCCATGGATACCCATGGATAAGAGACCTACACAGTCAGTCTGCTTACCCATGGATACCCATGGATAAGAGACCTACACAGTCAGTCTGATTACCCATGGATAAGTAAAGCAGAAATTGAGGAAAGACACAAAGGGAAGCTGAAGAAATAGGGCGCCAAACTTAAACAAAACCTACATTAGAACAAAAAGAAGGTCTACCTAGAGGTAACCTCGGAAAATTGAGAGGAATGAGCAAAAATGATTACAAAACCCCTGCTCTGACAATCAGTGTTCAAGGAACAGTTCTCTCTTTTTCCCCATTCTTGGTAACAGATCAATAATAAAAAGCGAATTTTATATATTCATAATATATTCAAAACATAATAATATGATACATATCTAAGTAGTTACATCCATCGATATAAAAATATTTCATAAGTTTCCTGAATAGTTATTATTGATAGAACAATGAAAGAAAAATTTAACCAATTTTCTGGCGGAATTGATCCACTAAGAAAGTACAATTCTTATACCAATAGTTAAAGGAGAATTCCATTAAAAGTAGGTAGCTACAGTAAAACTCCTCTATAGTGAAGGAGTTAGGATGCATCCCGTATAGTGAACAGATTTTCTTTAGTCTGCCATAAAACCCTCTTCAGTTTTCTAAAACTGACGACAATTTATCGCAGACATAAAAAATTTGTTCACTATACGGGTTATTTTTTAACTTATTCACTATAGAGGAGTTCACAGTACTTGAAAAAAGTAGAAAGAGAATCCTAATTTCACACCTATATACTCTGGATGTTTTTAGCTAATGTTAGTAATTGATGAAAATAAAAACTTATTTTAAAATCAAAGACATAAAGAGTGCCGTTTAATTAGTAGGAATATAAGAAAAAGTGAAAACTAGGAAAACTCCACGAAAATGTTAAACATTCAAGAGCAACCAACACGGACATAACTAGAGTTGTGACAATATGCATTTAAAATCATAGATCTTAAGAATATCACAGACGGAACGAAATACAGTGGTATCAAATACTATATAGCTACCGCTGATTTAGAACGATTCAATACTCTTTATTTCTCTCCGTCGATAACATTTTCAGGATCTTTGATTTTAAACGCATATTGTCACAACCCTTGACATAACCACCTCAAACATGAGGTGTGCAGTTGGAAGTAATAGCCACCATTATTATTCAAAAGATTTAGAAATTGCTACCACATTATCAAATATCAAATAGTACGGATAAAGAATTGGCAACCTACCTCAACCCCCTCTACAAATAGACGACCATCTGGAATATGAAGGTTAGTTTGTACATTATATAGAGAAGTGAAAGCTGGACAGTATACAAAGCTAGGCTAAATTACGAATTATCGGTCAGTTTCACATCTTCGGTCATAAAAGAAAAACGTGTTATAATTGTTATTTTATTCTAATTGGTATCCATGATACCTGCAGAGGTATCATGGATACCAATTAAAATTAAAATAACAATAATATAACATCGTCTCTTCTTATATGACCAAAAATGAGAAACTGACCGATAATTCGAAATTTAGCCTATATCATTGTGCATTAATTGTAAAATTATATTATTACAGGGCGTTTTGAACTCTGTTCGGATGAAAGTTACGGATATAGATAGCTAGGTACAAGTCGAAGAATTCTCAAAATAACTCCTTACAGCAAACAGTTGTTAGTAACAGGGTAGCTATTGAAATATATATTTGATTAAATTTACTCTGAGCAAAGAATGGTAATATAATATTACCCAGTTACTGCCTTTTCTATATTACATCAACATTCATAAATGTTCAGGGAACGTAGATTCTAACCTAGTTACCTAAGTAACATTTGATCTGATAATAGTAGTATCATATCACAGCAAAAATTGCCACTAGAAAGTTAATTACCTACTACCAATTAGTCCTGGGGTAAAATAGCAAGTCCCAAAATGATCCAATAAAGTAAAATCTAGTATAGAACCATGCTGTTAAATAGTAAAAAAAGATAAACTATATGGGTGAAAGATATACCAAGAAAATGAAAGCGTCAGGACCCTAAAATCTCTCCACTGTACATAAATTCAATACAGCATTTTTTACAGAAAAAATATAACCAATTTTGTCTATTGTTCAAATTTCTAAATTACAATTATCATTTATTATAGTTCAACAATATGAATATATCATTTCCTGCAAGTAGCCCCTATAAAATATCTATGGGAGCACACACCTATAAAATAAAGATATCACAAATACTAGCTCATATTAACATCGCTATCGAAGGTACTGCTTGAGTGATCGTTAGATAATTCGTTTGGATTGGACGACAGAAGAGATGACGAGATGAAACCGGGAGCTGAGGTTGATATACTCCCTGCAGGGTCACCACTCCGGTCACCACTCACAGGAACAGGCTGGGGAGGACTGGAGATGAAGCCTCCCAAAGGATGGACCTGCTCATTTACAGACACTTGGCGAAATGGGTTGTTGGATTCTGTTGCAGTGAAGGGAGGTGATGGAGCTGTGGACACTCCTAGCTCCCTCAGGTTAACCATCTGCTGCATGAGGGCTAGTGTACCTCCATCATCAACGTGAATTATCACCCAAATAGTGTCTGTGAGAAATGTATTCGTTAGTGGCTGTAATCTCGAATAACTTACTTTATACTACATAGATTTCAAGTCCAACTGAATAATTACATTCTTTGTGAAAGAAGATAACATAGAACCCTTTTGAATATTATGTACCCGATTTTGAATAATAGTAATAATTAGGGTTGTGAAAACATGCTTTTAATATTAAAGACTGATAGAATTAAACAGTATTGAATCGTTCTAAACCAGCAGTATATAGTATTCAATACCTTTTCATTTCGTTACGTCTATGATATTCTTAAGAATTATAATTTGAAAAGCATATTGTCACAACCATAGTGAAAATTACAAATTATGTTCATCATCACAATATCAAACCTCCAAAAAAGTGTCCCTGTTGAGTCATCATCCTCCACTTTGATGAATAGTGTCCCTTTTGAACAGGCGCTACCATTTCCATGGATATGTCCACTGTGGCTCTGGGAGCGAGATGGGAAACTTCTGAACTCTCCTCTGAAGCTGAAAGCCGCTCACCTGAAGTGAACTTCAGACGGCAGCCTTCAGGCCACATTTCAGTCCCACTGTTTTCTAACCTCCATGTCTTGATGAAACTGGCAAGACAATCAAATGATAATATCTACTTTTATATCCATATTCATAGCCTAGGTAAAATACTACAAGATAGCTTTCTTGTTAAAGGGTGAAGAAGAATTGGAGTATGATATTTTAATTGAGAGTTTCACATAATGAAAGATTAATAAAAAGTTCTTATAATAACTTATATTTTTTGGTATATAAATATAATAACCTATATACAGATTCTGGTAATACTAATCAGCATTTTATGTTAAATCATAACTAACATAGTTAAATTCAGGGTAACACAGAGCCCTTGGATATTGAAACTTGAAAGTGTAAATAATTTTAGAATTTAGAAAGTAAGTAGCCAATTGTATTTGCTATCAGTAACAGCTTAGAAAATGATTGAAATATACTTTCATTTCCATAACAAGTAATAATTGTTAAGGGACGTAAACACGCAGTCTGGTGGAAAGACTTAAAACCCTGCGTGTGTATGACGGTACGACCCTATAGAGTCTACATTCGTTTGGCATCTACATTTATATAACTTTAATTAGCTAATTATTAGCTATAATTATAAAATCTTCACTTGTAACATTAGAAAAAGTGTGCCTATCAAAAAATTACTTAGTGTTGGGTGGAACACTCTCCCCTTCTCCAATGGTCACATCTTTGATAAATGTCATCTGCGGAAGTTGGATAGAAGACTGCAGATCAAAGTATGCGCAGATTGCAGCTTGGAGATTCCTGTAACAAAAGGTAATAATTAGAATCTTACCTTATAAATCAAAGTTTATATAAACTAGACTGTTATTCAATGAATAATTAGGTAACTATAAACTAAACAACAAATATAATTTGAGCAATCTGTAAATATGAACGATTTCTTACCAGTCGGCCATATCAAGGTAAAAGCGAGCAGATTGTTCGCTAATGTGAGTGTTTTGACCAAGTAATCCTTGCATTTCCTTGATCAGAACTTCCTTGTCCGAAGTGTTCATGCAGTTGAACTGACGTAAAAGTCCAGCCTCAATATCATCATCAACCTCCATTATATGAAAATTAGTACACTATAAGAATTCCTGAAACTAGAAGATAATATAGATTCAATTATTCCTGTCTCATCTGACTCTTCACTTTGGTAATTGGCCTCAGACATAGCAGGAAAAAAATTTAGAGAAAATATAAATCAGCAGATATCATGACATACATGTCAGCCAAATTTATCAATTATCATCAAATTCAAATATAATTGAAGACACGAGACTTTCCAGTTCACTCAAAAATAAACACTTGTTCACAATTTTTTTTTTTGTGGAGGAATTCGGTGCACTTTTTTGGGGCAATTTGGTGCACTACTATTTTCTATTTTTCGGTTGTAAAACCATGTCTATATGTATCTTAAGCATTAAAATTGAGTAATCACTGTTTTTTTAGACAATTTAAATAATATCTAATAATTTTAAATAATTTCATGATGTATATTTTTCTCTGAATTGGCTACCCCACAAAAAAAATTGTGAACAAGTGATTTCCCCATATAACACCAACATGGAGGAGTAAACAAAAATTGACCATACCAGTCAATAACAGGTTAATACTCCACTACTCCACCCAGTCTGAAGTTTTTAGCTCCAAATATGCGACCGATAAAACAATTTATGCGGGATTTGTAATTCATCAGTTCAAACTTGTTTTGGCCCAGTAAAAATGAAGCGATTAGTGAACAAGCTTTACTATGAAGCTAAATTCACATTGAAACATGAACTTAGTTGCATCTTATCCAGTCTGTAATTGGTGCACAAAAACCCACTGACTTGTTCAAAAAGCTGAAAAAATCCACCAAAATATTTGGCTGATCCACCAACATTTTCCTCATTTAATGGTAACATAGCCTTCACAGGTAACATAGGAATAAATATCCAAAGATCCACCGACTTTGCTAGAATATTATTTTCAATGCCAGAAATGCAGTCTGACATCTTACAGTAAAAAAGCTGTTCTTTCCAATGGTGCATTTTTTTTTTTTTTCTAAACCTATGTCTTACTATTAAAAAATAGGAGTGCGCCAAATTCCCAGGAATGTGCACCTAATTACCCTCAAAGTGTGAATTGAAAGGTTGTTGTGACGCAATATTTTTAGTATTTACCAAGTCTACAGAATATGGGACATTTTTAACATTTTCTGTGCAAACAATCCTTAATTTTCTCCTATATTTACATGTATTTTACTGAGAACAGAAGCCAAAATAGAGGATTTTTTGGAGAACAGTTAACCAGTTCCTGCAGTCTGGGAACTTCAACTTTTTACTATAACATTTTTGTGTGAGAAGCTAAGAGCGCTGAAATTTGCTGTGTATTATTATGGCAGATTATTATTATATTGGTACCTTTCCTGCCCTAAAATAAGAAGTTTATGTCATATGTGATTTCTCTTTTCCAATGGAAACTGAAAAGCATAGTTCGTGGCCGAGGGCCCGAGTGAGACAAATTATCCCGGTCCTACTCTGCAAAATGAGCCTCTTCTACCGCAGAGATTTTAATTTGAGACAGTTACTCTCTGACTCCCAGTAGCAGATTCAGAATCTCCCGCAGCTAAATTAATGGTAACATAGGAATTAATTCAAAATTCTCCCGCAGCTAAATTAATGGTAACATAGCAATTAATTAAGATCTCCCATAAACTCGCAGAACGCAGAGACATAAAATTTCAAAAATTTAATTGGGCTCAGATTTGTTGTAAAGAGTCCAGTCAATGACTCTATAAAAGGTGCATGAAGAAGAAGAGGAAGTTGTGAAAATGTGAAGTTTATCCGGAGATTATTTAAGGCAACTGGGCAAGCCGCAATTTTAGGCCTTCAAATTAGTCTCCTGAATTAACCGGTGACAATTTTCCAATTAATTCCTATGATTACATGTAAATGATGTAATTATTGGAGAGTATTTTGATATTTTTGGCCATTTTGGAGAAAATTTTGAAAATCTTTAGAGAGATCAGAAAAATTGCCTCAAAAATTAAATATGTGAAGACTGATTGTGCATGCTTTGCTTTGGAGACTGGATTGGAAACATTTTGCAAAATTTAAAAATTCTAGACATTTCATTTTTGAAGACAAATTTGAAAATCTTTGGAGACAAATTGTCCTCGAAATAAAATATTGGAGACAGATTTGACACACTTTGCAAACTAGACTGGCATGAAAATGACAAACAGAGACAAACTTGAAGTTGCTAGTGTATATTAATGGCCCAGTTTGTATTTGGTGCACTGAACTCCTGAGAAACATTTTTCATCAATTTGTCTAGTCCTAAAACATTTTTCCAGTTTCCCCTCCAAAAATTAATGATAATATAGGAATTAATAGCTAAATATCATCTGACATTGCAGGAATTTATTTGCTAAATTTGTGCTTTAGGTCCCCCAACAATTTTGGATATTTTGACACTTAATATAGGTTAAAGGAGCCATGTTAAGACTTTTTCATGAATACCATTTGTTGTGCAAATGTTTCGTTTTAAAGATATAGCGCAATTAAGTTTTTGGTAGGAATAACATTAAGTTTTTAGAAAACACAAGGCTTTCCGCCTTTTAGATTTCATTGACATGAAATCTTGGTGCCATGAAACTGTTAATGTAGTTCACTGTATCCACTAGTTTGTTGAACTGCACACATCATGATTGTTTGATGACCTGGTAGGGGGGTTAAGTATACTTATTTGTGATGTTAATTTACCTTTCCAGACCCCCAAACTTAATCTAACCTATCGCCTAGTTTAACAGTATGTACCAAGTTGCCGATTAATTGTCGACTTAAAATTTGTGAAAATAAGTATCTTTCCCATATATAGACGACTAATGAGCACTTTAATTAGATTTAAAATTGAAATTGGTGACTCAAGAATCATGTATGAAAGGCGGAAAGCATCTTTGTTGAAATATAAACAAAGCCGCCATTTTGTTTTGATATGGCGTGAAGTAGCTATTATGTATATCAGTTTTCTGTGAAAGATTGCAATCTTTTGTTATGAATGATGTGGTCACTACTTGTCATTTTAATTTGATGCTCTCTGACTAATAATCGGGAAAAAAAATAACTATGAAAGAAAGTAGCCCTGCCTCTCTGTGATTGGCTGGTATCAGTTGTATGCCTCTCTCTGATTGGCTGATACGCTCTCAATTATATATTAAGGTATGTTTACTTTTGATAATTCGGACTGTCGACTTTCAAAATTGGAATTAAATTTTGACGACTGGCGACTGCATTACTAATTTTTGTTGACTTATTTTTGAAAAAAATGATATATTGGCGACTCAATGAACATTCTCTGAAACTAGGACCTATCGGAAACTTAATTGCGCTATATCTCGAAAACGAAGCATTTGCACAACAAATGGTATTCATGAAAAATGTCTTAAAATGGTTCCTTTTACCTATAAAAAGTGTCAAAATATCGAAAATCGGTGGGGGACTTAAAGCACAAATTTACCATTTATTTATCAAAGAAATTGATTATCTACCGACATATCATTGGAATTTACCACCAATTAGGCGGCCAAATACAACCTGGTTAATGGCTAACTATGCAGCTACCTAGTTAAGTCTTAGTAATCTTATGAGGAACATTGTGCCCAGTCTGCAGAATGCATCTCTTCTCCCACAGAGATCTTATTGTGAGAGAGAGAGAGTTTCTCTCTGAGTCTCAGCAGCAGATTTACTAGGCTGCAGAATATGGGAGATATTTGGGAAAATCTCTCGGAACAATTTAGAATTAATTCTTATATTTACATTAATTTTGCTACGAATACTTCTGAATTAATCCCTATATTTACATTAATTTGACTATGAATAGAATAGAGATCTCTACGAACACTTTACCAGTTTCTGCAGACTCTGAGTTTTAGAATCTCCCGCAGCTAAATTAATGGTAACATAGGAATTAATTCAAAATCTCCCGCAGCAATATTAATGGTAACATAGAAATTAATTCATGATCTCCCGCAGAGATCTCCAATTTCTAAAATTCAAATCAAAAACTCCCGCAGAGCCAGAATGCAGGAACTGGTAAAGTGCCAGTCTGCAAAGTGTGTCAAATCTGGCACCGAGATTTCATATTTCAGGTCAATTAGTCTCCAAAAATTTTCAAATTTGTCTCCAAAATTTGTCTCCAAAATGACCAAATTTCTCCAAAATGTCTCCAATAATAACATGTAGCTAAACATAGAAATTAATTAATAAATAGTCACCAAGATCTTGTTTTGATGAATTTTCCCTCAAATATAGTCTCAAAAGATCTTTGGCGACATGGACGCGCTTTGCAGACTGGGTAAAGTGTTCTCCAAGAAATCCTCTATTTTGCCTTTGGCTTCTGTTCTCAGTAAAATACATGTAAAGAAAGGAAGAAATTAGGGATTGTTCCCTAATTCTGCAGACTGACCGCAGAGAATCTTGGAAAAATGTTCCATATTCTGCAGACTACAGGCTGTATTTCATGGTAAATTCCACCGACTTGTTGGTGGAATTTTTTCTTAAGTGAAAATAATATTCTGGCAAAGTCGGTGGATTCTTAGCTATACAATTTAATCCTATGTTACTGTCACGCGCGTTTGAGTGATCTGCAATATCGACCGATTTCGCTGCGCAATCTGTTGATCAATAGTTTGCGCAGCCATCGATCGATTCCTGCGCGTTCAAATGATATGATTTTTTTTAAGTTTGTACATTAAATTGGCACATTTGATCGTGTAATATCAATCGATAGCGCAACCATCAATCGATTTTTGTGCGTTCAAATATGATTTTTTTTAGTTTGTACATCAAATTGGCACATTTTATCGCGTATATCAATCGATAGCGCAACCATCGATCGATTTCTGCGCGTTCGAATGATACAGGAAAATCCGTATCATTCAAATACGCAACAATCGACTGATGGTTCCTCTATTAAATGTAATAATTAGATGCATAAACTAACAAAATCCATATCATTCAAACGCGCAACAATCAACTGATGGTTTTTCTATTAAATGTAATAATAAGATGCATAAACAAACAAAATCCGTATCATTCAAACGTGCAACAATCAACTGATGGTTTTTCTATTAAATGTAATAATTAGATGCATAAACAAACAAAATCCATATCATTCAAACGGGCAACAATCAACTGATGGTTTCTCTATTAAATGTAATAATTAGATGCATAAACTAAGAAAATCCATATCATTCAAACACACAACAATCAACTGATGGCTGTTCTATTAAATGTTACAATTAGATGCGTAAACTAACAAAATCCATATCATTCAAACGCGCAACAATCGACTGATGGTTGACTTATTAAATATAATTTTATAAAAAAAGTATTTAAAAGTATTTTCCAGTAAAAACAAAACAATTAATTAAATCCATAAACAAAGAAAAACCTGCATCATTCGAACACGCAGAAATCGATCTATGGTTGCGCTATCAATCGACGGCTGCGCAAACTATTGATCAAAAGATTGAGCAGCGAAATTGGTAGATATTGCAGATCACTCAATCGCGCGTGACATTACTATTAATTTTTGGTGGAAAAATGGGTGAAATGTTGGTGGATCAGCCAAATTACTGAAAATTTATGGTGGATTTCTTTCAGCTTTTTCAAAAAGTAAGTGGAATTTCGTGCACCAAATACAGCATACTTCCAGATTGTATTTGGTGGTACTGGTAAATTCCAATGATATGTCGGAAGATATTCAATTTCTTAATTCAGTATTTCTCAAGATAAAAAAATTCTTGCAATGTTGGAGGATATTTAGCTATTAATTCTTATTCCTATATTACCATTAATTTTTGGAGGAGAAACTGGAAAAATGTTGGAGGACTAGACAATTTAAATTGATGAAAAATGTTGGCAGCTATTTCTCAGATTTTTGAAAAAGTCAGAGGAGTTCAGTGCACCAAATACAAACTCCAGACTGCAAAAGATCATAAGATGCATGAAGTTGTGAAGTTTATCCGGCAACTATTCCAGACTGAATTTCGTGGTAAATTCCACCGACTGGCGACTTGTCGGCCAGAGTGGCCAAGTAATAAAGCATGTCCAAACTTGCCATTTTAATGGCGAGT
>CANNZV010000478.1:133311-410561 GCA_947561585.1 Caprella mutica | reverse complement strand
CTGTAATTTTTTTAATATATGTACGATTGCAGAATAGTTGGGTATCCATTTACATAACCAACTTCACCTCCTAATCGATAGATAGATGGATAACCCCCCCCCCCCCCCCGCCTGCCCAGGAGACTGTAGATTATTGAGAGGACAAGTTGGGTAACTACACACACAACTTTACCTAAATATCATTGACTGAATCAGTGAGAGGTGAAGTTGTGGAACGACACACACTACTTCACCGCAATAGAATACTGCTTTAATGTGAGCGGTGTAGTTGAGTGAGAACACACATAGGTACACTGTTTGAGATATTTCCCATTAGTTTAGAAGTACAGTTGGGTAAGAATGCACCTAACTTTACCGTAGAGGAAAAGCTTCATTTCGTGGAGAGCGACACTTCGTAGTTACCCAACTTTACCTCTCTACCCTCCAATTAAAACGTCAACCTGTCAACTTGTGTAGTTTTAGGAATTTCATACTTAATTAATATCTCACAATGTGTGTTTTTATGAATTATCCGATATTTCTTCTAACAAAACACTTTTAGTGTGTGTGTGATTTATTATTTCAATTTTGACATTATATTATTATTATTATTATTAATCTATATGTATAATTATTGTAAATCCACTTTTTTGTATTGGTCGACAAAGTGAATTAACTTGGTCGACATTATGACTCTCGATCACAAATTTCTGACCAGTTGGTCGATGATTCGATTTGCATAGGTAGGGTAACGATTTACCGACCATTGAAAAAAAATATGTTACTAACATTTTCTTCACCTAATAAAGAAACCAACTTCTGGTAACACTCATTGTTAACTAATACTAACAATCAGAATTGCGGTCGGCAAACGATAACGAAGTAAGATTGGCTTCGACCAATTGAGTCGATAAGCAGTCAATGGGTTTATTTTCTCACGTTTCATCAAATGATAAACATAATTCTTTATTTTTAAAGTTCTGATGATGCGTTCACCTCGCTGAATAGATCAAAATGTTCGTAAATAACCAACAAATAAGATAACAATTCACCTCATCACTAATTCTGAGTAAATATTTATAATTTTAAAGTTAAACACAATTTGATCGAAATACCGGTTCGGTCTGCGATTCGATTCTTACTCTACTATGATACGCACGGGAATATATTGACTTGATACTTAAATTTCCGTGTTCTTATTCAATTTTTAAATGTATTTTATCTTCTAAAAAATAAATTGGACTATGCAGAAAATTTAATTGAAATTGAATTCATTAAAAGCTAACCTAATAACGTGTAATAAATTGGTAGTGAAGATGACCCGTTATTTTAACGGGAAAGTACACTAGTGATATGATAATTATTGGAATTTCACTATTACTTATGCATAAAGCATTCAATCATGTTTTTAATATGGAGCTATGAATAAGCTATAGGCACAGCTAGTGTTATTTAACTTAAATGTGCTGAAGACTAAATTTACATATATTTTAGATTGAATTAGAAAATTCAACTGAATTATCTGTTTTTAAATTAAGCTATTATTCTATAACTTACTCCAGATGTTGAAATTTCGCAGAAATATTGTATTTTATTTTAAGACTATTCGTGCCTACGAGTTTTCTGAGTTTTTACTGCTATGAACAATTTATGTTCAATTGTAACTTAGTGAACTGTGGAAGTATGGCATTAGTGCCTCACCAAAAAGAAAACAAAGCGGCCATATTAGTTGTCACTTGATTTAAAGAGCCGCTCGTCCTTTTAAATTTCTCACTACTGAAATATGTAACTTAATAGCACTCTATTAGGTATTTGCTCAAAATGGATGAAACTAAAATTATATATCATATAGATGAAGAAGAAACTCCATATCTTGTCAAAATACCGAAACCTCCAGAAGAAGTTACTTTAGGAGACTTCAAAAATGTACTCAATCGACCAAATTATAAATTTTTCTTCAAATCAATGGATGACGACTTTGGGTATGTACGTAACTACGATTGCTCTCTTCTGAGCGATTCGAATAGGTTATTTATATAATCCTCATACTGTTGACAGACTTGTCAAGTGTCACCTCGATAATCTAATATTACGATATTACCCAGACTGCAGAATATTAAACATTTTTCCAAGACTCTCTGACTCTGTGTCGTGACTGTCGTCCAGTTTGTATTTGCTATTTGGTGCTCTGAACTCCTTACTTTTTCAAAAATCTGAGAAATAGCTGCCAACATTTTTCATCGATTTGTCTAGTCCTCCAACATTTTCCTAGTTTCCCCTCCACGGTGGCTACACCCACAGTGACCCACTCTGGAAAAAGTGGTCTTTTTTATGGATTAATTACTCTGTTCAATCTGTTGGAGTTTTGCAAACCTTAAATTAAAAGATAGTAATAGATTTAACTGATTTATGGCAATTGCCCAGCCATACTGCCATACTCTGTCTCTATAACCTGGCATTTCAACTAAGTTGCTTTCCGCTGTTCATACATGATTCTTGAGTCACCAATTTTAATTTTGAATCTAATTAAAGTGCTCATATCATTAGTCGTCTACCTATACCTATATTACCTATTATTATTGAGAGGACTCCCGCTCGCCCGGGCCAGTGGCAGTCTGCAGAATATGGAACATTTTTGATTTTCCAAGACTCTCTGCGGGAGGGGAGTTTTTTTATTGAATTTAAGAAATTGGAGATCTCTGCGGCCCTGCGGGAGATTTCAGGATTCTGAATCTGAAACTTAGAGTAACTCTCTCAAAAATTCAAAATAAAATCTCTGCGGGAGAAGAGACGCATTCTGCAGATGCCAGACAGGGCTCGCTGTTGTGAAAGCGGGTGAGCACTCAGGCTGTCTATATATGGGGAAAGATATATATTTTCACAAATTTTAAGTCTAAAATTAATCGGCGACTTGGTACGGTTCATACAATTACCGGAACGGACCATGAATTACGAGAACGGAACATGAATTAACGGAACGACCAAGTAATAAAGCATATGTATTTTGAGCCTTCTAATTGCAAATAGCGAGAAATATCTAATTTTTTCCTAAGCTTCAACGTTATTTTGGAGAGGATTTATGACAATTTGATCATTTTGTAGAGAAATTTGTTGATTTTTGGAGAGTGCTGGAGAGACAAATGGAGAGTTTATGAGCCACACTATTTTACTTGGCAGAACGGACCATGAATTACCGGAACAGAGTTGTTTTAATGAGAAATAGTCCTTGTTAAGTTATTTAGGTATACATTAGGTCTACTTATGTTCCAATGATGTCATATTTTACCATTTTATACTCATTTCTGTTCGTATATTTGCTACAAAACATCTGCAACATAGACAGGAATTTGACATGACATGATGACTTAGGTAGTCCGTGATTCCGTGTTATAGGTTTAAAATATTTTTGTTTCATTTTATGTTATGCATTAATATACTTATTAATATGCATTAATATACTTATTAATATGCATTAATATGCATGTTAATATGCATTAATATGCATGTTTATATGCATTAATATGCATGTTTATATGCATTAATATACATGTTAATATGCATGTTTATATGCATTAATATACATGTTAATATGCATGTTTATATGCATTAATATACATATTAATATGCATTAATATACATATTAATATGCATATGTATATTAAGTAAGTCATGGGTCATCATAACTCAATGCGACAGATAGCAGTTATGAATTTACCTACTACCCGATTAAAAATGGAATAAATTTGTATATGTTGCATAAGATTAAAATTCCTGATTAATAGAATATCAACACATACTAGTAATGGATACACAAAATAAAACCAAAATACTTTTCAAAAAAACTATAATATGGAATCTAGTATTAAAATTACTTTAGTTCCCCCTCAAAATATTTTCTTAGAAAGATTATGCAAAGAAAACGAATTTCAGCATATACTCTTGTAAAGTTTATGACTAGGTTGCAGATGTTTGGTAGCAAATAAATTAGCAGAAATGAATATTAAATAGTAAAATATGATAATATAAGACCTAATTTATACCTATACGACTTAACAAGGACTATTTCACAATAAAACAACTCCGTTCCGGTAATTCATGTTCTGTTCCGCTAATTCATGGTCCGTTCCGGTAATTGTATGGACCCGACTTGGTACATACTCTTAAACTAGGGTTGTCTGCGACAAATCTGAGCCTAATTTTAGAAATTGTATATCTCTCAAAATCTCTGAAGGAGATCTTGAATTAATTCCTATCATCCTATGTAACCACCAGTTTATATTTGGTACAACCATACACAGAATCCCACTGACTTTTTCTTAAAGCTGAAAAGAATCCACCAATAATTTCCACTTATTTGGCTGATCCACCAACATTTTGCCCATTTTTCTATCAAAAATTAATGTTAACATAAGATTAAATAGTTAAAAATCCACAGACTTTGCTAGAATATTATTTTCAAAGGGAATAATTTCAATTATTACCATGAAATACAATTCGGTCACTGGTGTAACCATTAATTCAGCTGTGGGAGATTTTGAATTAATTCCTATGTAACCATTATTAAGCTGTGGGAGATTCTGAATCTGCTACTGAGTGTGAGAGAGTAAGTGTCTCAAATAAAAATCTCTGCGCTAGAAGAGACCCAGTCTGCAGAATATGGGAGATATTTAAGATACTCTCTCCGAACAATTTTGAATTAATCCCTATATCTGCATTAACTTTGCTACAAAGTGCCCAGTCTGAAAAGTATAGCAGGATTTGAGGATTAATCCTTGTCGGCCCACTCTGCAAAAAATATGCTAGATATTTGGGATATTCTCTCCGAACAATTTTGAAGTAATTCCTATATCTACATTAATTTTGCTATGAACACAATAACACTTCTGAATTAATCCCTATTTTATATTAATTTTGCTATGAAGAGAAATTGCAGAATAAGAGATCTCTACAAATACTTTAACTGTCTGCAGAGTATGCGACATTTTTAACATTTTCTGTGCGAACAATCCTTAATTTCCTACTTTATTTACATGTATTTTACTGAAAACAGAAGCCAAAATAGAGGTTTTTGGAGAACACTTTCAGGTAATAAAGCATATCCAAATTCGCCATTTTAATGGCGAGTTTGTGACAGTTATTTTGAGCCCTTCAATTGCAAATGGGGAGAAATGTCTAATATTCTCCTATGCTACAATGTTATTTTGGAGAGAATTTATGATGATTTGATTATTTTGGAGAGAAACTTAGTGATTTTTGGAGAGAGCTGGAGTGACAAATGGAGAGTTTATGAGCTATACTATTTTACTTGAGAACGCTACCAGTTCCTTTTCCTGCAGTCTGGGATTAGTCCTGTGCTCAAGTTCTATTTAATTCCTATGTTCCCATCTTATTTGCTGTGCCCAAATCCCAATTTCTACAAAAAATCCTGGGTCTGTGGAGACATTCTTTTCAGACTGGTACCTACCCAGTGACCCAGTCTGCAAAGCATGCACTGCCACAAAATCCAGTCTGCAGAAACTGGTAAGGTGTTCGTAGAGATCTCTAATTCTGTTTGTAGCAACATTAATGTAAATATAGGGATTAATTCGAAACTATTCCGGAGAGAATATCCCAAATATCTCGCATATTCTGCAGAGTTACCAGTTCCTGCAGTCTGGTAATGACTCTGTCTAAGTCTGTCACTGTCAGGCTGTCGTCTAACTCCAGTGAATTAGGTATGAATAGGCAGAATAGCTAGCCTATCTAAATTCCCAGACCCAGCTGTAAGAATTGCTGTAAGAATAATAGAATATGCCAGTCTGAAAAGTATGGCAGGATTTGTGGATTAATCCTGCACCCAAATCCTATTTATTCCTTACGTATCAGAAATTATGGGCGCCTTTATGCACCTCTATTATTGGAAACTAAGAGACTAATCCAAATTTGGATTACACCATCTTCTGAACCCTTAGAAACAAAGTTAAAAGTACACTAGTGCCGCTCTAGGAAATAGTGTCTTATGTTTGAACAAATAACACTTTTGGAAGCATAGTTTCAATATTGCGGCACTTGACTATATAAATCGCGCATAATTTTCTATTACGGAAAAAGTTTTAGGACTATATACTTCAAATTTGCACAAGCATCAGAAAATAGTTTAAGTTCATCTCGGTAAAGTCTGATTCACATTACAGACCATAGTTTTTATTATATTAGGTTTTTTGTTAGTGCATAAATACTCTTGCCCAATAAAAGTTTAGGCAGGCCTATTTTTGAACCACTATTAACTCTGAAACTAATGGATTGATCTAATTTTTAGTTATGCCAACGTAAAGAGCAGCTTCTGAACCCTAAGAAAGAATGTTGCATATTTGGTACATTGACATGATTCTTAAATATTAATTATATTATACGTGGTGCGTAAAAACGCCCGATTAATCACAAATTACTCACAAGAAATTTGTTAGGCCTATTGGTCGTTCCATGATTGACTATTTGACTGATTTCATTTATTTTTTAACATTTTTCATTTCTGATCCCAAAACTAATGGTTACATAAGAATAAATGTCTAATTGGCAAATTGTGATGTAGACCATGTTTAATTATAAATAATAAAATTAATTGAATTTGTTTTTGTAAACATGTTCTGTAGAATTATTAGTCCCCTACATATATTAAATCAAATGCCATAATAATAGTCATATTTTCTTTGTTTCAAAAATTAAGAAGTCTGCCAATACATGTAGCAAAACAATAATTTGCATCTACATCACTTTAGTTAGAAACTTAATGATTATGTGGAGCATTATCCACTTAATTTCAGTTGTTTAATTACTAATGATCATAAATGATGTTATGTAGCTATGTTGCAGTTGTAGCAACTAATTAACATTTTATGGCTTTTTCTTTTCTGAAATTATTTTCTTTTAAAAAAAATGCTCCATTTTATAGATATTTCCAGTGCATATAAATTGAATCATGGAGCATCTTATGTTAATAATGTTATTATATAGCTCTGTTATATGAATTTTGCTAATATTTGTCTTTTCTTTCAGGGTGGTGAAAGAAGAAATAGTAGATGATGATGCACCTTTACCAGCATTCAACCAAAGAGTTGTGTCTTGGGTGAGCAAATAGCAATCCTATTTAACTGCTCTCAAAGAATGTTGTCAATAGAGATTTAACAATACCATCACTGATTATTTTACTTTGATAATTGATAGTTTCATCAGAGATGTTATCCTGTTAAAGAATTGTGTGAACATTGCCTTCAGTTCATAGACTCGCACGTGGTAAATTGGTTCTTGTTTTGTAACCAAATCAACAGTAGCTACTACTTACTTGTGTTTAGGTGCAAAAAATGTCTCAGAGTTGCAATCTTCACTAGACTTGTAGAGTAAATCTTTATTTTGGTAAACCTCCATTAAACTCTCCTTTGAACACTATGGCTAATGATGCAGAGATATGTGCCATACCATTTAGCTATTTTCTTGTACCATCCACTCCTCAGTATTCTACTAAATTAGTAATTTTGAATGAATGAAAGCCAATAAGTTAACTATAGCTAGCTAGTATAACTATGTTTTCAAGGGTGCTACAACAATTCAGCGCCAATTGAAAATAAAAGAGACATAATTTATAATTTAATAATAACTTCTTGAAAATTACAAAATAAATTTAGTAAATATGAAATTTAATTTTTAGCATAATAAATATCTTTCTGAGCTAGTTATTTATGCAAATATAATATATATTCAAATTTAAACAAAAAGATAATATTTTAAATGCTCATGTAGACAGTATAGAAAAACACACTATTAACTAACATTGTTATATTATAGCAAAGAAAATGTTAAAAATTCATGTTTAAAATCACTGAAACAAGAATACACTGTATTAGTAACACAGTGTTAACCGTTTCTTTTTGTTGGCAGTAGCTATAAACAGTTGATTCATTATTGCAATCCCAGTTTTAAAACAAAAAAAAGTAAGAACTTATCTTAAAAATTTGCAAACTAAAGGCAACAATATTTCAGATTTGAGATATGAAAATTAACTAAATTTAGTCAATTTTATATTGTGAGCAACAGCCTTCAAAAAGATATTTCTGTTTATTCTTATCCCTGTATTCTCTTTTTTTTGTACAATTTCTGCACTTTGAGGATGTAGCTAGTTGAAATTTAGCAATAGCTTGATTTTCTTCTCTAGCTATTTAAATTTAATGCATCGATGAAAACTCAAAAATTTGGATGAATTAAACTTAGCGAACCATTGAATGACGAGTAGAATGATAGTACTATCCTTTTCAATTAAAATGTTATTATTGTACAAATATAATTATATATAGCTAGCTATATGTATTAATTTTATATTGTAATTATCAATATATTATGAGGTAAAAGTGCTTTATACCAACCACTTATTATGCTGAAAAAAAATTAGTTCCATTTGAATGAATGCACTTCCACCAATTATAGTTACAGTATAAATTATATCTCTTTTATATTCAATCGGCGATGAATTGTCCGGACATCGTTTTGAAGCCATCACCCTACCCTATAGGCCCATTAACTTAAATTATCCATATTTGACATACAGACATCATGACAGGGGGCTACTATTCTGTGAGAGAGTTACTCATTCTCCTAACCTCTCTCTTTCTCCAGATTGTGTCGGCTGATGCCAGTGTCACAGACAGTCTCTCTCAATGTGGAGATGATATTCAGAAACTGCAAGCTAGCAAGTGAGTCCTAGTCACTAAATCGCTACTAGAGTCACACTCAAGGACAAGTGAAGCTGATGTTACTGGTGTACCTTTTGCTAGTTTAGAGGAGGGAGTCTTAAGCACATAGCTAGTCTGAATTTTTTATTGCTTTTTGGCTTTCATTAATACTATATAGCTAAAATAATATATTTACTCTCAAATAATTTCCTTTTGGAGTAGTCTTGCTATCTGCAACTGTAATGAAACATCATTTTTATCCTATTTTTATATTACAAGTAAAAGCTCCATACTCTGCTGTTGGTCAATGTTACAGTTACTTCTCTAGGTCAGATTGTAGATAGCATACCTACTATTTCTATTTAGGTAATTTGTGGATAGCTATGAAGTGTTCTAATGTTTGTGTTTGTTTTGTTAGCAGCAGTGGTGGTGAGAGTACTACGGGTGGAGGTAATCTAGACGATGGTACCTGCACTGAGACAGAGAGTATAGTCTCCAACAGAAGGGGTGAGTCACTAAGTATAGTCTCTAACAGATGGAGTGAGACACTAAGTATAGTCTCTAACAGATGGAGTGAGACACTAAGTATAGTCTCCAACAAAAGGAGTGATGCACTAAGTATAGTCTCTAACAAAAGGAGTGATGCACTAAGTATAGTCTCTAACAAAAGGAGTGAGACACTAAGTATAGTCTCTAACAGAAGGAGTGATGCACTAAGTATAGTCTCTAACAGAAGGAGTGATGCACTAAGTATAGTCTCTAACAAAAGGAGTGATGCACTAAGTATAGTCTCTAACAAAAGGAGTGATGCACTAAGTATAGTCTCTAACAGAAGGAGTGATGCACTAAGTATAGTCTCTAACAGAAGGAGTGATGCACTAAGTATAGTCTCTAACAGAAGGAGTGATGCACTAAGTATAGTCTCTAACAAAAGGAGTGATGCACTAAGTATAGTCTCTAACAAAAGGAGTGATGCACTAAGTAGAGTCTCTAACAAAAGGAGTGATACACTAAGTATAGTCTCTAACAGAAGGAGTGATGCACTAAGTATAGTCTCTAACAGAAGGAGTGATGCACTAAGTATAGTCTCTAACAAAAGGAGTGATACACTAAGTATAGTCTCTAACAGAACGGGTGATACACTAAGTATAGTCTCTAACAGAACGGGTGATACACTAAGTATAGTCTCTAACAAAAGGAGTGATACACTAAGTATAGTCTCTAACAGAACGGGTGATACACTAAGTATAGTCTCTAACAGAACGGGTGATGCACTAAGTATAGTCTCTAACAGAACGGGTGATACACTATCATTTGCCTTATAATTCACAGTCGGCACTAGAACACCTGGGCAAAATTAGTCTGTTAGCTATTTGCTATCTTTCACAGTTCCTGAAAACTGAATATTGTCCTCATAAATGATTAGATAGAATGTTTAAAAAATAGTTCCTGATATTAATGTAGCTAATGTGTGATTAATTGTAGCGATAGGCTGTCAAAGAGAGAAAGTTGACTTGACTCTATTTTAATCATCAAACTTGGTTCTCTTGGAATTCTAAGGATTCAAAATTAGAACTATTTAAAAACAAATGAGAATATACCTACCATAGCTAATTCCCTTTGCAAATTACTGAAGGTTATATTTTAGGCGGCATTTATATATTTGTTGCTGTTCTCTTTATAATTATAGCTGCTTTTCATCTACTACATCAAAGATATGAGAATGTATATATTTCATATTTGGTAAACCTGACATTTTTTCTGTTGGCTAGTTAAAATAATAGCTTTACGTACTTTTTCAGATAAGATTCCACTACGGCCCCCTGTTCACAAACTACCCAGGCAGCATGACAGGCAGTTTGCAGAGAGTGAGTGCTAAGGCATTAGATGTACATTTTTTAATTGCTTTGATTATCCAACTCAGTCAATAGAATTAATAAATATGCAAGATATATTAGCTTGAATTTTTTTTGGAATGAGTTGGCTTTACTTTGATTAATATATTTTCTTTATCCTCTTCTAATTGTTCAATTATCTCTATGAACTCAAGGAAAGTCACTGCTAGTCATTACTTAGCCCCATCTCTAATTTACATGATAACATAAAGTTCTATGGGTTGAATTCTCATTTTGTGTCTAGCTACCATTTGGCTTACCAAAATTGTTGATATATTCTTTCAATCAATGTAAAGTTATGAATAAGGTTTATCATTAGACAATGGTGGAAGTAAGGTGTGAATTTGTAGAATGATTCAGTTAAATGTTACTTGAGAACAAATATATTTGAGGATATTGAGTACTACTGTTACAGTCTGAGTTTCTAATTTAACATTGTTTTATTTTATTCATTAGTTTTAATTTCCATTAATTTTTTGTGACTTTAAATCAGTGGTTCTTAAAGTGGGGTGTCCGGCACCCCTTTGGGGCCTGGATTGTGTATGGGGGGTGCATGGGATTGATGTTTTATGTGTTACTCATAACTTTAAAAGCTCGATGGTTGCTGTTGATATCATGCAGAATATACATGAAGTATATTTGAATTTTTCTAACATTATAGGAACCAAATACGTATATTATAATTGTAGTTTTTCAATTTATTTCAATGCAATACAATGCTCAGGGGGTGCCTGAGAACAGCAAGGGGTGCCTGAGAACAGCAAACCACTGCTTTAAATGGTTTGTTTTCGATGTCTAATGCCCCCTTCCCCTTCAGGAGGCAGACTTAACGGTCATGGTGCTCTGAGGGGCTACGAAAGCTCTTCAATGATCAGTTCAGATTTGGAGACAACTTCATTCTTTGACTCTGATGATGATGCTTCCAGTCGTATCACTGCTACCACCACTGGTAAGTAATGACTAGTAAGATAAACAATTGGTCACAAACCAGTGTAGTGGGTGTTCTAAATGTTGACTGATGTAGCTAATAAAAGGGTATTGTTAGTCATCAGCGCTAGTGTTATGCTCTAGTTTTAGAGGATGCCACTAGGGTTATGATCTAATTTTAGAGGATAGTGCTAGAGTTATACTCTAATTTTAGAGGATAGCACTAAGGTTATGCTTCAGTTTTAGAGGATAGCACTAGGGTTATGATCTAATTTTAGAGGATAGTGCTAGAGTTATACTCTAATTTTAGAGGATAGCACTAAGGTTATGCTTCAGTTTTAGAGGATAGCACTAGAGTTATGATCTAATTTTAGAGGATAGTGCTAGAGTTATACTCTAATTTTAGAGGATAGCACTAAGGTTATGCTTCAGTTTTAGAGGATAGCACTAGGGTTATGATCTAATTTTAGAGGATAGTGCTAGAGTTATACTCTAATTTTAGAGGATAGCACTAAGGTTATGCTTCAGTTTTAGAGGATAGCACTAGGGTTATGATCTAATTTTAGAGGATAGTGCTAGAGTTATACTCTAATTTTAGAGGATAGCACTAAGGTTATGCTTCAGTTTTAGAGGATGACACTAGGGTTATGATCTAATTTTAGAGGATAGTGCTAGAGTTATACTCTAATTTTAGAGGATAGCACTAAGGTTATGCTTCAGTTTTAGAGGATAGCACTAGGGTTATGATCTAATTTTAGAGGATAGTGCTAGGGTTATGACTTTTATCTACGTCTTAAAATTTTGAATTTGGTCGACTTTTTCAATCGCACCTAGATTGCTATTGTATCTGATACTCAGCTTCAAAATAAGTATTGCAGATAGCATAGTAATTACTTCCAGCTGAAAATTGATTTGTTTGAAAGCTTCAGAAATCTCTTTTGAGTTTTGAATAATTTAAGATGATTTGTGACACAATTGATATTAAGGAAACCATCGGCTCGAACTCGAATTATATGATTTTCTGTCAGTTCAAAGATTTCATCATATAGTTAAATGTACTGTGCAAAATTTTATTTAGCTGCCCATGGTTGATGGGAATAGTGTTATTATATTGAATGAATTTGGTTTGTTGAGCTCAAACTACACAGTCAGTCTTTTAAGGGTTAAAGGCTGCTTCACACATGTTAGGTTTCCGTCCGGTCCTGCTCCTCTCTGTGATTTTTCAGCACAGAGAGAAGCCAGTAGGTACTGTGTGAATATGTTCGTTGAAATTAAAGTTACGATACATTTTTCCGATACGGACTTGAGACGTCCCGGACGGATCACCGACATGTGTGAAGAAGCATTTAGCTACTGTGGATTAAAATTTGGTGCAAGATTATTTTCAATTGCCAGTGAATAAAAATAGAAGTGATTTCTTTATTGCAGCTAGACTTTTAACTAGCTAATTAAATTACACATCACTCTTTTAAATTCAAATTCTCATCTCTATTAATTGTCACATAGACCACTAATATTTTCTTTCCATCTGCACAGGTAGTTCTAGCGTTTCCCAATTACACGCCAGAGCGAGGCGCAAAAAGCAGAGGCGTCATCACGGTGGTCCCTCTGGGGTGGGAGGCCACAGGCACCACCACAACCAGACCCTCTCCCACGCCTCCTCCATTTCCTCCATCACCGACTCCACCATGTCCCTCAACATCATCACAGTCACACTCAATATGGACTCTGTGAACTTCTTAGGTATATCAATAGTGGGCCAGTCCAGCAAGGGAGGTGATGGGGGCATCTATGTTGGTTCTATCATGAAGGGGTTAGTAGCCTCTAATGTTGCATGCTATAATTACTAGGAGTAGAAAATCGTGCTCTTGTTAGGTTAGCTGATATATTACAAAATTGATTTTAGTCCTGCAAATAAATTTGTATTGAAATTATAGTTGTAGTTGTATATTTAAGATGTAGAAACTTTCTGCTTATCTAGGTAATAGCTACTCTATAGAATTTTTATTGAAATATTATATAGTTTAAATATTTACGAAAATGACTTCCTCTTTCTGCTAGCGTTCTTAATTCCCCACATTATTTTATAGGTGATGGGTTTTCTAGAGTTTTATAATCAATTCTGGTTCATTTATTTATTTTATTCTATGAAACTGTTATCTATATTACCAAGATCTTTTTCGTATCTAAACTTACCTATATTATACTAGCTACACTATAGCATCTCCCTCCCCTTCTGAAATGCTCCACTCACTCGTTTCTGTCCCTACAGAGGTGCCGTTGCTCTGGACGGTCGCATAGAGCCGGGGGACATGATTCTGCAGGTCAATGACATCAACTTTGAGAACATGAGCAACGACGGAGCTGTGAGAGTGCTGAGAGATGTCGTGCAGAAACCAGGGTAAGAAATGCAGTGCATCCTGCCTCTCTATTTTATAATTCAGTCATCATAAATCTATCAATCGGGCTCTATTTATTATGAATGTTTTTATGGAATTAACTAGCTATGAAATTATCCCTTACCAATAGTTTATTTTATTCATTCTTTTGATAACAGAAGAATTCTTCCTCTCATCTAATGTGTGATTCTAACTCTAAATATTCTAGTGACTATTTCATGGTTATCTACTTAATTAATTTTAGCATCAATCCTTCTGTATCAAATATATAATTTAAAATGGAAGTTAGCTACTTAAAATTACTAACATTGCAATTCCTTTAAATAGCTAAGGGTGTTATGAAATTAATATTTTTGAATTGTACAATATTTACTTTTGTTTCATTTTAATCATTCCTTATCCATTGCATGTTGCAGGCCCATCAAACTGGTGGTTGCTAAATGTTGGGACCCGCACCCCCCCAAGGGGTACTTCACAGTGCCACGCACAGAGCCAGTGCATCCCATTGACCCGGGGGCATGGGTTGCCCACACGCAGGCCTGTCAGGCTATGGGGGTGGATGACTTTCCAGGCAGACCCCCCTCCACTCTCTCCTCCAACACCTCCTCCATTGCCTCCAGCATAGCAGAGACTGAACGTGAGTGTAAGGATCTCTACTTTTATTGTTTCTATACTTAATGTCTTGAACACAAATTCACTGATGCACTTCTTTCAAACTAAGCTGCCACCTCTATTCTTCAATGTAGCAAATGAGTCACAGTTAAATATTGAAACCACATCAATAACCTAGTGTTTCACACCTCACAAAATTAGTATGCACAAAATATCTAGCTAGTAGCTATTTAATTTGATGTAGCTAAATAGTTAATAAAATGAGCACAGAGAATATCCTTAGAAATCTTTAGCTGATCTTTACTTAAGTGATCACAGGTAAGTTCACCAAATTCTCTATTAATACAATTCACTGCCAAGAAGTTCACCTCAATTTACCATGCGGTAAAATCCCTTATGGTAAATTTCAATCCAAGTAGCTAATGCGAGTTGCTATTTCCTTTGAATCAATGTCAAGAAATGGTTTGACGGCTCTATGTGTAGCTATATTGTAATTAATAGAGAATATAGCTACTTAATTACTCATTATATTAAGTCTCATTCCATATTTACTAATGTACTCCACCTAAGTTTAATTTACGAGTATTAGTTGCAATAGCTATAATGAATTGTATTTCATAAACTTAATGATAAAATAGAATAAATAATTAAAATTTAATAGCTGCATTGTGTGCAAGTCTTGCAGCAAAATATTTAACGACTAGTTCGTCATAGGCAAGAACAAGCTTTGTAGACGAGCAGCAGATTGAATGCATGATTTCCTTTCCTTGGTAGGAATTACTCCTGCAAAATATTCTAAAATGTTAATTTCTGTTAGTTTTTGTTCATGCTTGATGCATTCTAAACACTTCACTAAATTACCATACAGCTACAAACAGCATTTGCTATTCGAATGCCCTGTGCCAACCTTCAGCAATATTATTGGTTTGTGGTAGCTAATCTTTAATTGTAAAGACTAATAAGCAACTGAAGGCTCCAGAAAAGACTGCAGCTTATTTAAAGTTTGAGCCTTTCTAATCTGCATTGTAAGCTTTCTTATTGTTTGAGGTGCGGAAAAGTTCCTGCGCTGAAATTACCTTACTCCAATATTAGTACCTATTAGCTACTCAATGATGAATTTCGCTACCCCTAACTTTCTCCTCTCTAATATCTCTTTCACTTCCACCACTATCACCAACTCCTCCATATCTCACCCCCATTCTCCCCCCAGGTCCTTATGAAGAGATGAAGCTCACCCTCTCCTCCCCCATGACAACGGTGGTGAGAGCCATGGCAGCACCCGACTCTGGCCTCGAGATACGGGACAGGAACTGGCTAAAGATCACAATACCCAATGCTTTCATAGGTCAGTTAGCCCATCAGTTACACTATTTAAATGCTAAAGATCACAATACCCAATGCTTTCATAGGTCAGTTATCCCATCAGTTACACTATTTAAATGCTAAAGATCACAATACCCAATGCTTTCATAGGTCAGTTAGCCCATTAGTTACACTATTTAAATGCTAAAGATCACAATACCCAATGCTTTCATAGGTCAGTTAGCCCATTAGTTACACTATTTAAATGCTAAAGATCACAATACCCAATGCTTTCATAGGTCAGTTAGCCCATTAGTTACACTATTTAAATGCTAAAGATCACAATACCCAATGCTTTCATAGGTCAGTTAGCCCATCAGTTACACTATTTAAATGCTAAAGATCACAATACCCAATGCTTTCATAGGTCAGTTAGCCCATTAGTTACACTATTTAAATGCTAAAGATCACAATACCCAATGCTTTCATAGGTCAGTTAGCCCATTAGTTACACTATTTAAATGCTAAAGATCACAATACCCAATGCTTTCATAGGTCAGTTATCCCATCAGTTACACTATTTAAATGCTAAAGATCACAATACCCAATGCTTTCATAGGTCAGTTAGCCCATCAGTTACACTATTTAAATGCTAAAGATCACAATACCCAATGCTTTCATAGGTCAGTTAGCCCATTAGTTACACTATTTAAATGCTAAAGATCACAATACCCAATGCTTTCATTGGTCAGTTAGCCCATCAGTTACACTATTTAAATGCTAAAGATCACAATACCCAATGCTTTCATAGGTCAGTTAGCCCATTAGTTACACTATTTAAATGCTAAAGATCACAATACCCAATGCTTTCATTGGTCAGTTAGCCCATCAGTTACACTATTTATATGCTAAAGATCACAATACCCAATGCTTTCATTGGTCAGTTAGCCCATCAGTTAAACTATTTAAATGGTAAAGATCACAATACCCAATGCTTTCATAGGTCAGTTAGCCCATCAGTTACACTATTTAAATGCTAAAGATCACAATACCCAATGCTTTCATAGGTCAGTTAGCCCATTAGTTACACTATTTAAATGCTAAAGATCACAATACCCAATGCTTTCATAGGTCAGTTAGCCCATTAGTTACACTATTTAAATGCTAAAGATCACAATACCCAATGCTTTCATAGGTCAGTTAGCCCATTAGTTACACTATTTAAATGCTAAAGATCACAATACCCAATGCTTTCATAGGTCAGTTAGCACATTGTTACACTATTTAAATGCTAAAGATCACAATACCCAATGCTTTCATAGGTCAGTTAGCCCATTGTTACACTATTTAAATGCTAAAGATCACAATACCCAATGCTTTCATAGGTCAGTTAGCCCATCAGTTACACTATTTAAATGCTAAAGATCACAATACCCAATGCTTTCATAGGTCAGTTAGCCCATTAGTTACACTATTTAAATGCTAAAGATCACAATACCCAATGCTTTCATAGGTCAGTTAGCCCATTAGTTAAACTGTTTAAATGCTAAAGATCACAATACCCAATGCTTTCATAGGTCAGTTAGCCCATCACTTACACTATTTAAATGCTAAAGATCACAATACCCAATGCTTTCATAGGTCAGTTAGCCCATCAGTTACACTATTTAAATGCTAAAGATCACAATACCCAATGCTTTCATAGGTCAGTTAGCCCATCAGTTACACTATTTAAATGCTAAAGATCACAATACCCAATGCTTTCATAGGTCAGTTAGCCCCTTAGTTACACTATTTAAATGCTAAAGATAACAATACCCAATGCTTTCATAGGTCAGTTAGCCCATTAGTTACACTATTTAAATGCTAAAGATCACAATACCCAATGCTTTCATAGGTCAGTTAGCCCATCAGTTACACTATTTAAATGCTAAAGATCACAATACCCAATGCTTTCATAGGTCAGTTAGCCCATTAGTTACATTATTTAAATGCTAAAGATCACAATACCCAATGCTTTCATTGGTCAGTTAGCCCATCAGTTACACTATTTAAATGCTAAAGATCACAATACCCAATGCTTTCATTGATCAGTTAGCCCATCAGTTACACTATTTAAATGCTAAAGATCACAATACCCAATGCTTTCATAGGTCAGTTAGCCCATTGTTACACTATTTAAATGCTAAAGATCACAATACCCAATGCTTTCATAGGTCAGTTAGCCCATTAGTTACACTATTTAAATGCTAAAGATCACAATACCCAATGCTTTCATAGGTCAGTTAGCCCATCAGTTACACTATTTAAATGCTAAAGATCACAATACCCAATGCTTTCATAGGTCAGTTAGCCCATCAGTTACACTATTTAAATGCTAAAGATCACAATACCCAATGCTTTCATAGGTCAGTTAGCCCATCAGTTACACTATTTAAATGCTAAAGATCACAATACCCTATGCTTTCATAGGTCAGTTAGCCCATTAGTTACACTATTTAAATGCTACAGATCACAATACCCAATGCTTTCATAGGTCAGTTAGCCCATCAGTTACACTATTTAAATGCTAAAGATCACAATACCCAATGCTTTCATAGGTCAGTTAGCCCATCACTTACACTATTTAAATGCTAAAGATCACAATACCCAATGCTCTCATAGGTCAGTTAGCCCATCAGTTACACTATTTAAATGCTAAAGATCACAATACCCTATGCTTTCATAGGTCAGTTAGCCCATTAGTTACACTATTTAAATGCTAAAGATCACAATACCCAATGCTTTCATAGGTCAGTTAGCCCATCAGTTACACTATTTAAATGCTAAAGATCACAATACCCAATGCTTTCATAGGTCAGTTAGCCCATCAGTTACACTATTTAAATGCTAAAGATCACAATACCCAATGCTTTCATAGGTCAGTTAGCCCATCAGTTACACTATTTAAATGCTAAAGATCACAATACCCTATGCTTTCATAGGTCAGTTAGCCCATTAGTTACACTATTTAAATGCTAAAGATCACAATACCCAATGCTTTCATAGGTCAGTTAGCCCATTAGTTACACTATTTAAATGCTAAAGATCACAATACCCAATGCTCTCATAGGTCAGTTAGCCCATCAGTTACACTATTTAAATGCTAAAGATCACAATACCCAATGCTTTCATAGGTCAGTTAGCCCATCAGTTACACTATTTAAATGCTAAAGATCACAATACCCTATGCTTTCATAGGTCAGTTAGCCCATTAGTTACACTATTTAAATGCTAAAGATCACAATACCCAATGCTTTCATAGGTCAGTTAGCCCATTAGTTACACTATTTAAATGCTAAAGATCACAATAGCCAATGCTTTCATAGGTCAGTTAGCCCATTGTTACACTATTTAAATGCTAAAGATCACAATAGCCAATGCTTTCATAGGTCAGTTAGCCCATCAGTTACACTATTTAAATGCTAAAGATCACAATACCCAATGCTTTCATAGGTCAGTTAGCCCATTAGTTACACTATTTAAATGCTAAAGATCACAATACCCAATGCTTTCATTGTTCAGTTAGCCCATCAGTTACACTATTTAAATGCTAAAGATCACAATACCCAATGCTTTCATAGGTCAGTTAGCCCATTAGTTACACTATTTAAATGCTAAAGATCACAATACCCAATGCTTTCATAGGTCAGTTAGCCCATTAGTTACACTATTTAAATGCTAAAGATCACAATACCCAATGCTTTCATAGGTCAGTTATCCCATCAGTTACACTATTTAAATGCTAAAGATCACAATACCCAATGCTTTCGTAGGTCAGTTAGCCCATTAGTTACACTATTTAAATGCTAAAGATCACAATACCCAATGCTTTCATAGGTCAGTTAGCACATTGTTACACTATTTAAATGCTAAAGATCACAATACCCAATGCTTTCATAGGTCAGTTAGCCCATTGTTACACTATTTAAATGCTAGAGATCACAATACCCAATGCTTTCATAGGTCAGTTAGCCCATTGTTACACTACTAAAGAGAGAAAGATTCTCCTTGTATATGTTTCAGGCTTAGCATTATCTGGATCAAGTTGGTAATTTTCTTTTGGAATGAACATGTTTCTTTTAATATAAATTTAAAGAGTTCTAGCTAATAGTTGAGTAATAGTGTATTTTCGTTAGGTGCTATTTGTTAACATTTCTTAGTGTTGTGAAATGTAGCTACAATGTTCAATTTTTCCTTGCTAACCAGGTGGGGAGGTTGTTGACTGGTTACATCAGAGGGTGGAAGGTTTCCCCGACAGAAAAGAGGCTCGTAAGTACGCCTCGCAGCTGCTCAAGGCAGGTCTCGTCAAGCACACGGTCAACAAGAAGGACTTCAGCGAGCAGTGCTACTATGTCTTTGGCGATATTTGCGATAGTGAGTTCCAGGAAACTGTCTTGTTGAGTAATATGTTATATAAAGATCTACTGTGATCTCTGTGTTCTTGTGACTAATTGTTTTTCGGATATCTTGGCTGTGTTTTTAGCTTTATGTATTTATCATTTTATACCTTCTCAAAGAATAATGTAGCAAAGTTTTTCATTAACCAAAGATTGCTGTGTTCCTAATTTATTTTCTTAATATGAAAGTCACTCAGAAATTGGCTTTTTAATTTCCTGATTGTTTTTTGTCAGCCTTTAAGGTTAGAAAGTGAAATATTTTTCATTTAATTGCTTCATGAAGGTATTAACATTTCTGAAGAAACTTTCTATTTGCTTGTATTGAAGACCACCCTACAACAAACTGCAATTGAAATATCTTGTGAAATACTGGGTGTTACTTTTTTGTTTAATAGTATCATAACAAGTAACAGTACTGGGCATTAGCTACTTTGTTAATTACAGTGAAACCTCTGAGTTGTGAAGTATTGGTTCCTTCATATCTCAGAGCCACTTCATGTCTCGGGTGCTCTAGATAGTTTTTTCTATGATTAAAATCTTGGAAAACTATGGTTATTGAGGGATAATGGACGAAATTCTTGCCGTATATCACTATCTTTAATTAAATCATAGGAAATATTTCATAAATCCAGTGCATTCCATAACTCAGGTGCTTCATAACTCAGGAGTTTCATTGTAGCTACTATCATGACATTACTGGGAGTTACATTTTAAGTACTACCATAACAATACTGACATCACTGCCATTCTACACTAAGAGTTCCATTGGTCTGTGCTCAATGGAAGAGGAAGGAATCCATTTGTAACTGTTGTCGTTTAGATTATGCATAGTGTTACACTTTGATAGTTCACCTTTTTGATTCACATCTGGAGAAACTTTTGGGGTGTTATTCTCTTCACTAACAAGGTATGATATTTATATTTTCGGACCTTTGGATATCATTGTGTGATATTACCTGTTCATTTTATCTAATTTTTTGGTTCATGGAGCTTTTTTTCTTTCTGACTGCTTCTTCCATTCCCTTGTATTGGATTTCCTTCCGTCTGGCTGTCAACGATATGACTGAAGCGAACGTTAAACCTATCATTTTCCTCTTCCATCCGTGACTGTAATAGCGGTGCTTGTGTTCTTTTTTGTCTCATTCTTTGATAGAGTACCATATTCACGAAGTAGCTTTTCTGCTTCCACGAGTTTTGTCACCAAATGGTGATCGGTGGCTTTGGGTCGAGCCACTTTCCTCTCTGACTGCCTTTTCAAAGTCCCTTACATTCCTTTTTTCCATTGTACTTGATATGGCCTATGCAATGGTTAATACCCCAATTATTAATGCCCGGTCATTCCCACCAGATCTGGCGGGTCTGAAGCTGTGTGGAGATGGAGACAGTGAACTAGTGCCCCTCCCTCCCCCATCCACTGGCTCACACTGGGGGGGCAGCATTCCTGGGGGGTATCAGCCTAACTTCACCCCCGGTGCTTCTGCAATAGGTAACTATTACTCTGGTGTAGTCATTACTCTCATTTTACTGATGTGAACTGTAAATGTGTTACTTCGTTCTTCTCAAGAGTAGTTATTTTTATTGTTTGTTTCTGTGACAATGCAGTGCAGGCAAATCTGAGGAAAAGTAATGGCAATATATTTGTACCATCTAACCTCTCTTTCCAAACTCACACCCTGTTTCTCCACAGGCATCAGTGTGGGTGGTTACGCTCAGCCCCAAGTGAGTGCAGGCCACTCCTATAACTACACCAATGAGAGCTACATGTTCAACAGGGATAGTGGCTCAGGTGAGACTATAGGTCTGCTATAAAAATTAGGTCTCTTATCCATGGGTGCCTGCTCTTGCCATTCATCCGCTAGGTCGACAAGTTACCTGTGGTAGCAGAGTAGTCGACCTAGTGCATGGACTGCCATGGAGCGTACTCCCCTCTTCTTCGGTGACAGGACAATAACCCCCCGTGCAAAAAAACCCCCGCGGTCAAAAAAAACCCCGCGGTCAAAAAAACCCCGCGGTCAAAAAAACCTCGCGGTCAAAAAAACCTCGCGGTCAAAAAAACCCCGCGGTCAAAAAACCCCCGCGGTCAAAAAAACCCCGCGGTCAAAAAAACCCCCGTGCAATATACCCCCGGACAAAAAAAACCCGTACAATAAACCCCCTAAGCAAAAAACTCCCGGGCGATATAAATAGCATAATTCATTTTAATTAATTTTTTTATTAATAAAATTATTATATGCTACAAATATAAAGAGATGTAGTGCACCTAAGGTTAGGTTAGCGGTCCGATTGGGGGGATTTTAGGGGGGGCTTGCCCCCCCCCCCCCCCCCCGGCCAGGTTTGATAGTGACAAAATGTATACTGTACTTATTTTTACTATATAATAGATAATTGGGTATACCTTATTTTGTAAAAAATATTGTCATATTTTCGAAGAAAATGTAATAATTATTGGTTCGCATTGAATAATGTTTAATATATTAATAAATATGAATTATGCTATTTATATAGACCGGGGGTTCTTTGCACCGGGGGTTTTTTGCTTGGGGGGTATTTGTCCGGGGGGTTTATTGCACGGGGGTTTTTTGTCCTGGGGGTATTTTGCACGAGGGGTTATTGTCCTGGAATCTTCTTCTTCAATGCCTTCTTCTCTTCATGTCTCTTTGTATCACCTCGTAGTGGATAGGGACAACTCTTGAACACCTGAAATGATATAAACATCGAATAGATTGTTATTATTCTGTTTAGTGAATGAAATTCGACCTTGTGCATCATCAAAATATTTCCATTTTTCTGAGTATCACTTGTATTCCAAGTAACTATTTGCGCACATACAATGGTAACTTGTAATACAAGTAACTATTCACACACATACAATGGTAACTTGTAATACAAGTAACTATTTGCGCACATACAATGGTAACTTGTAATACAAGTAACTATTCACACACATACAATGGTAACTTGTAATACAAGTAACTATTTGCGCACATACAATGGTAACTTGTAATACAAGTAACTATTTGCGCACATACAATGGTAACTTGTAAATATTTTTCTGTAAATTTTCTATCGTCTTCCATGTAGCTACCGTTTTTTTAACTTTATTTCTATTATAATTTTGTAACAATAACTATTGGTATTCTAACAATAGCTAACTTACTAAGCTATTACTATTGTCCTGATAATATCTATCACTATTACCACCACTCATCTTCTCCCCCATTTCCGCTACTAATCATCTCCCCCAATCCCCAGGTGGTTCCAGTAGCGGCACACAGAAGAAGTTACCAGTTCACCACAAGTCCCCCATTCAGAGTGGTGGGAGTGACAGTGACGTCACGAGTCTGGCTACTGCTCCCCCTATTCATCAACACTATGTGCCCCCCATTCAGCCTCCCCCACCCCCCTACCAGCCTCTGCCACCTATCCCCCACATGGGGGGTAGCTCCTCCCCCCTCGTGCCTGGGGGAGGGGGGAGTAATGGTAGTTGCGCCAGTGGGGGGATGGGGGGAGTGACTGAGGCAGGGGGCAATAATCAGGGTGAGGGTGGCTAATGGTGGTGAGGGTGGCTAATGGTGGTGAGGGTGGCTAATGGTGGTGAGGGTGGCTAATGGTGGTGAGGGTGGCTAATGGTGGTGAGGGTGGCTAATGGTGGTGAGGGTGGCTAATGGTGGTGAGGGTGGCTAATGGTGGTGAGGGTGGCTAATGGTGGTGAGGGTAGTGGTATCGACAGTAAATATCTAATAATAATGTTATTCATTTAGTACTATAAATGATGATATTGCTCTCTTTTTACATTGCAAGTTGAGTAAAATTAATGTAGAAATTGTTAACATTTTTATGTTTGTTTTAAAATGAAATAATTGAATTACCATTAATTAAAGTTTAATACTTATTATTTATTTTCAGATTCACATCCGTCTTTAGGCTTCCATTATTCAGACCATCACCACAGTTAGTGCAACACTACTATTAGTAATAGTATCACTATCATTTGCTACCCTATTGATAGTGATACTATCACCTGTGCTAGTGTTAGTGATACTATCTCTGTGCTACCCTGTAACACTATTGATAGATACTATCACAGTGTACATTATTGATAGTGATACTATCACCTGTGACTACTGGACTAAAGTGATGGGTGTGATAGTGGGTGGCTGCTACTTCAGTCACTAGGTACTATCTAATGTGTACACTTTTGTACTGTGTACCTTGCCAAAAGTCTGCGGTTGCAATGGCCACAGTTTGGTATATAATATTATCTCTAAATAGTGTACATTGCTAATAATATTAAGCAAGAGAAACTTGATGTCTAACTCTAATTACGGTAACAGTTTTTGTTCTTCCACATTTTATTATACCTGATGCAATAATATATGTTGACTTATTTTCTACTTAGCAGTTTGATTATATTCTAAAATATGAGTTATATACTATAGTTATCAAAATTCCGTAATTATTATTTTAATGATCTTGGATAAAATGTAGGTACTAGTTTATTTATTTCTCAACTTCAAGTAACTTATCAAATGCCTAATGATAATATCAATAGTTTAATATCAACAAATGAAATATTAGCATTAAAATAAGTTAATTGTGAAGAGAACAGTGATTTCTAAACCATTACCTATGTTTTACCTGGCAGCTCTTTCTTTTAGCCTTTGATACCTAAACTAGAGTGAAGGTTTTCTTTTACTAATTAATAGCAACATATCCTTCTTTTTTTGACCACATGGTTATTGTTCTGACCACATGGTTATTGTTCTGACCACATGGTTATTGTTCTGACCACATGGTTATTGTTTTGATCACATGGTTATTGTTTTGATAACATGGTTATTGTTCTGACCACATGGTTATTGTTCTGACCACATGGTTATTGTTCTGACCCTATGGTTATTGTTCTGACCCTATGGTTATTGTTCTGACCCCATGGTTATTGTTTTGACCACATGGTTATTGTTTTGACCCCATGGTTATTGTTTTGACAAAATAGTGTCACAAAAAACTTTGTCACAAAATGGTGACAAGATGTAGCTGCTATACCACAAAATACAGCTATACATTTTAAATTTTATCACAAAAATATTCTCATTAACCTTGTAACCAGTTATTAAAGTTTTTATTTACAGTTTAGACTTTAAGAGAATTTACCAATATAGGTAGACATAGAAATTTACAATCTATGGGGGAAAATTCCTGAAACCCTAAGGATATTCCCTACAGTTATGTATTACCCATAACAAGATATATTTTCTTACAAGGTATCTTACGCCTTAATACGAGTTTTAGACTCTTCTACGCTTAAACAAATACGCACGTACGAACGCACTTCTGTGACCCTGCAATATTAATATAACTTCGTTAATATACCTTTGCAATATTAGATTACCTATTCTATTTAGCTACTATACAGCAGGTTTGATACTTTTTTCATGGTATCCGTACAGTACACAAGCAACCATGGCAAAATCCTTTTATACAAATAACTATTTAACCCACTGTATGGTATATAGAGCATGCAATATAATATTGCAGGGTCACAGAAGTGCGTTAGTATGTGCGTCTTTCACAACAAAACTGTAATCATCTTGATATGAACCTGCGCAATACTCTACCTTGTAGTTAATATACCTTGGTTTAACACTCTAATTTATACTCTTCGATAATAAAATGAAGAAATAAATGTTACAGTGAACTCTTATTTAGTCTACAATGGACTTATCTTCAGCGAAATATTTAAACTATTCAAAATAAAAGACAACTTCTTGCATTATTTCGTTAGTTTCCCCCTTTGCTTCTGGCCTCTAGTTGTGGTTCCCTTGCTTTCCCTATGTGCAATACATAGTCATAATTGATAGGGACATAGGGTACACTCCCAGTTATCGAGCAACCCCTATTTACGAACACAATTTAATTTCCATGTCCCTAGATGTGTGTTTCATTGACATGTAGGTACTGCTGAACTCGTCACAACTTTGTTAGCTCGTGGTGATAGGGTATGCACGGTAACTGAGTACTTACCCCTATACACACCAGTTGCAAATATTACTAACTATGAAAGTCATTATTTGAGCATTGGTAGGTTGTGGTGCATTATATTGATGTACATAAGTAACACAAGACTGAATGATAAACTTAAGATTAACTATTAATAGCTACTACAGTTTCAATGTGATAAATAGCTCACTATTGCTCTCTATTTCTAATAGTCTCTACAACACTCACTACCTAGGTTTAGTTCAGCCAAACATGATAATATTTAGTGTTCTTCACTTTATCTTTCTATATCTTTTATATTCCATTTTTTAATCTATTTTGTAAATTTTATAAATTAGCTATCTTATTTGTTTTACCTTCATATTAAACAAATGATTATTTTTATTAATTTTTCTATACTCCTTGTATCCAATGTTTGACAGCTCTAATATAGTGATTAAAATAGTGTTTATTTTTCACAGTCAAGTAGATGTGATATAATTGTTTGCATTGTGCCACCCTGTCATAAAGTCACATTTTATTCAGTAAATCACAGTCTAGTTTCACTTGTTTATATTCATTTACTCATTGATGTTTAACGCGTCTGTAATATAAAATGTATTAATTTGTAACTATTGATAAGCTTGCCAATATAATTATAATACCATTGGTCTTTCATTCGATGCCTTTTTATTTAGCGTAAATTACGCACATTTAGTTAGTTTCTCAGTCAGTGTTGTTACATTTTGAGTAATGGTCTCTGAGTTATTTTTCTAAGTTCCGTTCCTTATTTTCTTGGAAGAGAGTCCTATAACAACATTGCATGTAATAGGATGCAAGGAAGTGTTTCGAAATGCTATCAGTATGCCTTAGAGCTTCAGACTGTCGAGTGGTGAGGTGTGCGTCGCTCTCTCTTCTAAACCTTCAGTGAAAAAAGAACCATTATTTATTGAGTCATTTTATTTGCTCGCATTCATTTCTGGAGTTAAAGGAGGTTATTGATATTTTGAAACAAGTTTAGTGGCTGTATTAGGTGAGTATCTTATTAGAAAAAAAACTAACAAGTGTTAGATAAATAAAATATTTGATTACAGTTTTAAATAGCTATTCCCATAATTATTTGATCTATTCAACATTTACCAAGAATATATAAAAATATTTAATTGAAGATAGTACTAGATGCAGGTATTTATTTTCCTGAGTGTCTTTTTGTGCTCAAGTACATAACCATTTAGTTCGATGAGTAAATTCTTGCCTAAATATAGGTAGGTATTCTTAAGGTAAATAGAATATAAAAGACTGCCTTGAGAAGGCTGAGGTAACTATCAGTTAATGGCTATTAAAGCTCTGCCCTAAATACACTACACACATTACTATAAATGACCTTAGTTAATGTACAACCTATCACATCTTCGCATAAACGTTTCCTTTGACTGCCACCAAACTATGTAAAGCAAAACAAACACTCCGTTGTACACATGGATCAAATTCCTTGACGGGATTAGGAACGTAAAAAACTACCCAGAATATTGAGCTAAAATCGAATAAATAGGGAGTGAAAGCTATTTTAAATTATAAATATATATATATATATATATATATATATATATCTTATATATATTCTACAAACATTTTGTCAGCTAAAACTTGTAAGGAGGACTCCTACCTTAATTCATTAATTGTACTACCTATTAATATGTTTTTCCAATTTTCTCGTTAGTTTTTGTCTGTAGGTAGAACCTTCAAAAGAAGTTGCTTTAAAATCTCACTCCAGACTGGCCTTGTGTGTTTTCACCAAAAAGAACTGTCATAGTAGGTACACATTAGCTGTTACTGCGCTATAGGTAAACCTTAGCTGTTACTGCGCTATAGGTAAACCTTAGCTGTTACTGCGCTATAGGTAAACCTTAGCTGTTACTGCGCTATAGGTAAACCTTAGCTGTTACTGCGCTATAGGTAAACCTTAGCTGTTACTGCGCTATAGGTAAACCTTAGCTGTTACTGCGCTGTGGGTAAACCTTAGCTGTTACTGCGCTGTAGGTAAACCTTAGCTTTTACTGCGCTGTAGGTAAACCATAGCTGTTACTGCGCTGTAGGTAAACCTTAGCTGTTATTGCGCTGTAGGTAAACCTTAGCTGTTACTGCGCTGTAGGTAAACCTTAGCTGTTACTGCGCTATAGGTATACCTTAGCTGTTACTGCGCTATAGGTAAACCTTAGCTGTTGCTGCGCTATAGGTAAACCTTAGCTGTTACTGCGCTATAGGTAAACCTTAGCTGTTACTGCGCTATAGGTAAACCTTAGCTGTTACTGCGCTATAGGTAAACCTTAGCTGTTACTGCGCTATAGGGTTAGGTAGAATAACAATAAGGTTAGGTAGAATAACAATAGGGTCGGTAGAATAACAATAGGGTTAGGTAGAATAACAATAGGGTCAGTAGAATAACAATAGGGTCAGTACAATAACAATTGGTTCATTACAATAACAATTGGTTCAGTACAATAACAATAGGGTCAGTACAATAACAATAGGGTCAGTACAATAACAATTGGTTCAGTACAATAACAATAGGGTCAGTACAATAACAATAGGGTCAGTACAATAACAATAGGGTCAGTACAAAAACAATAGGGTCAGTACAATAACAATAGGGTCAGTACAATAACAATAGGGTCAGTACAATAATAATAGGGTCAGTACAATAACAATAGGGTCAGTACAATAACAATAGGGTCAGTACAATAATAATAGGATCAGTACAATAACAATAGGGTCAGTACAATAACAATAGGGTCAGTACAATAACAATAGGGTCAGTACAAAAACAATTGGTTCATTACAAGAACAATAGGGTCAGTACAATAACAATAGGGTCAGTACAATAACAATAGGGTCAGTACAATAACAATAGGGTCAGTACAATAACAATAGGGTCAGTACAATAACAATAGGGTCAGTACAATAACAATAGGGTCAGTACAATAACAATAGGGTCAGTACAATAACAATAGGGTCAGTACAATAACAATAGGGTCAGTACAATAACAATAGGGTCAGTACAATAACAATAGGGTCAGTACAATAACAATAGGGTCAGTACAATAACAATAGGGTCAGTACAATAACAATAGGGTCAGTACAGTAACAATAGGGTCAGTACAGTAACAATAGGGTCAGTACAATAACAATAGGGTCAGTACAATAACAATAGGGTCAGTACAATAACAATAGGGTCAGTACAGTAACAATAGGGTCAGTACAATAACAATAGGGTCAGTACAGTAACAATAGGGTCAGTACAATAACAATAGGGTCAGTACAATAACAATAGGGTCAGTACAATAACAATAGGGTCAGTACAATAACAATAGGGTCAGTACAATAACAATTGGTTCATTACAATAACAATTGGTTCAGTACAATAACAATAGGGTCAGTACAATAACAATAGGGTCAGTACAATAACAATAGGGTCAGTACAAAAACAATAGGGTCAGTACAATAACAATAGGGTCAGTACAATAACAATAGGGTCAGTACAATAATAATAGGGTCAGTACAATAACAATAGGGTCAGTACAATAACAATAGGGTCAGTACAATAATAATAGGGTCAGTACAATAACAATAGGGTCAGTACAATAACAATAGGGTCAGTACAATAACAATAGGGTCAGTACAAAAACAATTGGTTCATTACAATAACAATTGGGTCAGTACAATAACAATAGGGTCAGTACAATAACAATAGGGTCAGTACAATAACAATAGGGTCAGTACAATAACAATAGGGTCAGTACAATAACAATAGGGTCAGTACAATAACAATAGGGTCAGTACAATAACAATAGGGTCAGTACAATAACAATAGGGTCAGTACAATAACAATAGGGTCAGTACAATAACAATAGGGTCAGTACAATAACAATAGGGTCAGTACAATAACAATAGGGTCAGTACAATAACAATAGGGTCAGTACAATAACAATAGGGTCAGTACAGTAACAATAGGGTCAGTACAGTAACAATAGGGTCAGTACAATAACAATAGGGTCAGTACAATAACAATAGGGTCAGTACAATAACAATAGGGTCAGTACAGTAACAATAGGGTCAGTACAATAACAATAGGGTCAGTACAGTAACAATAGGGTCAGTACAATAACAATAGGGTCAGTACAATAACAATAGGGTCAGTACAGTAACAATAGGGTCAGTACAATAACAATAGGGTCAGTACAGTAACAATAGGGTCAGTACAATAACAATAGGGTCAGTACAATAACAATAGGGTCAGTACAATAACAATAGGGTCAGTACAATAACAATAGGGTCAGTACAATAACAATAGGGTCAGTACAATAACAATAGGGTCAGTACAATAACAATAGGGTCAGTACAATAACAATAGGGTCAGTACAATAACAATAGGGTCAGTACAATAACAATAGGGTCAGTACAATAACAATAGGGTCAGTACAATAACAATAGGGTCAGTACAATAACAATAGGGTCAGTACAATAACAATAGGGTCATTACAATAACAATAGGGTCAGTACAATAACAATAGGGTCAGTACAATAACAATAGGGTCAGTACAATAACAATAGGGTCAGTACAATAACAATTGGTTCATTACAATAACAATAGGGTCAGTACAATAACAATAGGGTCAGTACAATAACAATAGGGTCAGTACAATAACAATAGGGTCAGTACAATAACAATAGGGTCAGTACAATAACAATAGGGTCAGTACAATAACAATAGGGTCAGTACAATAACAATAGGGTCAGTACAATAACAATAGGGTCAGTACAATAACAATAGGGTCAGTACAATAACAATAGAGTCAGTACAATAACAATAGGGTCAGTACAATACACCACAATGTTATACTGTAAAGTTTCTTCAAGTTTCCACTCCAAGTTTATTTCAAAGTTTGATGTTATGAACTTCTGTCTCTTTATACGACAAAATCATAACTTATTTTTGAAGTAGTACTTCAATACATTTATGATAGGTGGGTCTAGGACATTTCGTCCACGGACAATTCGTCCACGGACATTTCGTCCACGAATTGCTTTATTTTGTATTTTAAAGTGTATATGGGATATATTTCACAATATTTTTCACTATTACATTAATAGGCAGTGATTTATTCCGGACAATTCCATATGAACACAAAAAAAAATGTTTACCCTTCGATTAGTTATGAAATTAGACATGATAAACGGTTTGACTGAATATTTAAGTTATATATCTCCTTTAATATTTTGCATAAATAATTAATGAGTTATTAGTATCAAAATATGGAACTGAAATAACAGGGTGAAATGAAATAATTACAATAGGTAAATAATAATGATTATATATGGTTTTATTATGATTCCGAAAATATGGAACAGTACAATAGCATGGACGGTTTTACGTTTAAATAATTAAAGGCAACACTAGAAAGTACCAATATCTACCTAATTATTTTATAACATAATTCATTATCAATCACTTGTTAAGTAGTAAATTATATACTTGTATCATGTATGAATTTTTATTCAACCACTTAAAAAATGTGTTATATAAAAGTAATTTCTGTACCATTATTGCTTCTAATAACCTAATCTGAGTAATAATATTGATGTTTATTGTAGTTACTGTTATTATGTCCACTATTTTCTTTGTTTATATACTCTAATAACTTCGAGACATGCCTAGCTATCATTACAGATTTTATAAGACAATGGAATAATAAAAGCGAGGCCTGCCTGTATATCATTAAAAAGTTTTCAGTTATATTATTTTACTGTTGCCGGCAAGTAGGAGCAGGAGAAGAAGATTACAATAAGAATTATGGCAAAGACCATGAATTTATAATTACCATCAACAAATGGTGCTTTCTATTTTTATATTGCAAAATATCTGTAAATAATGTTCAATATAAATTATATACACATTATAAATATAACACAAAATAAAGCATTTCGTGGACGAATTGTCCGTGGATGAAATGTTCGTGGACGAATTGTCCGTAGACGAAATGTCCATGCACGATGATGGGTATATCCATACATTATCGTGCAAATAATATACATAATTGGATGAATTAGTGTAAAAAATAGAATACCAACATTAAATAATGTATTATTCTAAAATTAGCATATTGAAGTTCATGTGTACACTGTACAATTCTTTTTCAACATGAAACTGCGGATTATACTTTTTAAACAATGGTTGGAAAAGGTGTGGAGAGGCAGAAAACCCTGGTGCAAAAAAGTGGATTGGCTGCCAAAAATAACCCATTCATAGTTTTTTCTTAGAAGGTCAAGTTTTGGATTCTAGGACAAAAACCCCGGTGTTTTTTGCTCGTACAAACCTGCTGTAACCTAAGTATTCCTAACGTTCATGATGTGTTATGTGTGTTCCTTACTGTTCAGTTCAGTCTGTATTCAGCAGCTCTTGAGTAAAGTTGTGTCTCTTATCCACTCTTTAAATATCCGAAGTTTACGGCTTCTTAACTCTTATAAATTACTGAAGTATAAAGTACAAGTATAACTAGATTATCTAAGAACCATCTACAGTTAAACCTACAGTTCTAATTAAAGTTATAACATATAATTGGCGACGAGAAAACCAAGCCGCTTTGTTTGCCTGCCGCATCTCCAGATTACGTACACGACACAAGATGGCTACCACCTCAGTTGCAGCTGTGTGTGCACCTTTTGACTGTGAGTTAGAAACAGTCACAGAATTCCTTGAGCGCTTTAAAGTGCAGTGCTCAGAATTGCTTGTTAAAGCAGGCAACAATGAAAAGAAGAAAGCCACAGTGCTCATTAAAGCTTTACCAGTGTCAGTTGTAACAGACCTACAGAGAAGAATTAAACCTACACTTTTGTCTGAAGCTGACTACAGTGACCTTGAAGAGAAGCTAGTCTCTCAATACGAAGTTAAAAAGTCTACAGTCGGAGCTGCAGTTAAATTTCTAAATCGTAAGCAACTCCCTGATGAATCCATTGAAACGTACTCCAGAGTTTTAAATGATCTTGCATCTACATGTAATTACAGTGAGTGTTGCCGTGACCGTCTGATCAAGGACGTATTTGTTAGCGGTTTACGATCTTCTACAGTACTAAGTGCAGTGTTACAAAAGTGTGACAGAAAAAGTTTCAACGAGTGTGTTGAACACGCTAAATTAGTGGAACAAATAGCTAGTGATGCTCAAGACATCAAGCTAGACACAAAAGTAGCGACTTACAGCAGTAATAAAATTACACATCATCGTAATAAACAGCCTAGCTGTAACATCAGTTCTACATACGTATGCATCAGATGTGGTGCTAAAGCTAAACATCTTGCAAAAGACTGCTTTGCAATTAATTTGACTTGTAACAAGTGTCAAAAGAAAGGACATCTTGGAAAAACTTGTAAGTCTAAGCCAGTGACTGCAAATTACGTACACGAGGAGGCACCCAGCAACAGCGCAGAGACACGTACACGCCAACCCGGAACTAGCTGTGAGGGGGAGGGGCATCGTCATTTCTCTGCTAACTACGTACACAGTGGAAAAACCCAGACCAACCACCAGAGCCGTGTACATGAAAATTCTAATTATTGTCATTGCTCTCACCATAATGATAATAATTACCACGTAAATGATGATTCTTTTTTAGAATAAATTCCACTGTATCACCAATAACTAATGAACCTTTTCTTGTTAAATGTAAAATTAATGATAATACTTTTTGCTTTGAATTAGATTCTGGAAGTCACGTGTCCACGTTGCGTCATTGCGATGCAATTAAAGTGAACGCACACATAACCCCTACTAATACTCGCTTACTTGGTTACAGTGGAAAACCTATTGATGTAATTGGACAAGCAACGCTTGATATTACTTATAATAATGAACAGGTTAAGAATAATTTCTTCATAGTTTCTTCAAATAATATTAATTTGTTTGGTAGAGATTTATGCTCTAAACTTAACATTAATTTTCTTTTGCCCGAAAATAAAACGGCTAATAAAATTCTAGGTAAAACTAACGTGCTTACACATTTCTCAGACTATCTCTCACGTGATTTTAAATCAAATGTTAAGGGAGATGTACATTTGAATGTTTTGCCTGGAACACTACCTAAATTCTTTAAAGCTAGAGCAGTACCAATTAGGATGAAAGAAAATGTTAAAAAAGAATTAGATAGGTTAGTTGATGATGGTACTTTAACTAAAGTATTTACTAGTGAATGGGCCAGTCCAACAGTAAATGTAATGAAACAAAATGGTAAAATTAGAATTTGCGGAGATTATTCTGTCTCTATTAATGAATCATTAAATGTAATTAAATGCCCTCTACCAACAGTTGATGAGGTAATTTCTCAAGTAGGTAAAGCAACTGTTTTCAGTACCATTGACTTAGCAAATGCCTTTTTGCAATTGCCTTTAGATGAAGAATCTAAGGTCTTCACTACAATTAATACCTCTGAAGGTTTATTTAGGTACAATTTCTTACCATTTGGTTTAAAATCAAGCCCAGGCATTTTTCAATCTTATATGTCTAAATTACTTAATGATGTTGACAATGTTATAGTATATCAGGATGACATTCTTGTGCTATCTCCTAATGTTTCTGCTCATAATAAGACATTGCATCAGACACTTTCGATCTTAAAGAATGCTGGAATAAAATTAAACGTTGACAAATGTGCCTTTCTAACTGACAAAGTTCAATATCTTGGACACATTTTTGATGAAGAAGGTGTGCATAGTAATCCTGAAAAAATTCGTGCAATCGCACAAGCACCATCTCCTAAAGACCTTAAGCAGGTACAATCTTATTTGGGACTTTGCAATTTTTACAGCAGATTCATTCCGAAATTTTCTGATGTATTGTCACCCCTGTATAAATTATTAAGAAAAGACGTCAAATTTCACTGGGGACCTGAACAACAAAAAGCTTTTGAACTTAGTGAAGAACTTTTCATCAACAATACTGTTTTGAAATTGTACGACCCTAAATTAGAAACACTTCTTGAAACTGACAGTTCTGGTTACGGAGTAGCTGCAGTCTTAATGCAAAGATCTAACGTAAATCAACCCCGGTACCCAGTGCAATTTGCCTCACGCTCACTCAATGTTGCTGAACGCTCCTATTCAAACATTGAGAGGGAAGCTTTGAGTGTAGTTTTCGGTTGTGAAAAATTTAAGAAATTTCTGTTAGGTACTAATTTCATAATCCATAATGATCATCAACCCCTTAGAAAACTCTTTGCTCATAACGCTCCTGTTCCTTCTACTTGTTCTGCTAGAATTCAAAGATGGTCTCTGAAATTGTCACAATTTGATTACATTTTGCGTTACACAAAAGGAAAGGACAATGTCCATTCTGATTGTTTAAGTAGATTGCCACTTTCTGAAACTGTCAAAGAGGTAGAGCCATATGAACTTGTGTTTGCTTTGAGCTCAGTTGATGATTCCCTGATAACTTGTGATGATATTAAAAATCAAACTGACCAAGATAAAGACTTACGTGAGCTAAAGCAATACATCAAGTATGGTTTTCCCTCCCGTCTAACTAATTCTAACTTGACTAAATTTAAGAATATTTCTGAAAATTTAACAATAATGAAAGGTTGTATTCTTAATGGTAATAGAGTATTGATCCCTTTAAATTTGAGAAGTTTAGTCTTGAAACAGCTTCATGAAGGACACCCTGGCATTTCAGCAATGAAGTCACTTGCCAGATCACTAATTTGGTTCCCTGGAATCGATAACGAAATTGAGAATTTAGTTAAATCCTGTCCAGAGTGTCAATCATGTCGTTCTAAGCCACCACAAAATAACAATATTCAATGGCCGCTCCCTCCACGTCCGTGGTCTCGAGTCCACATTGATCACTTCTTTCTGGAAAATAACACTTGCCTCATAGCCATAGATGCCTTAACTAAATATATTGAATGCGAAATAGTAAAATCAACCAATGTGAACGAGACAATTGACGCGCTGAGAGCTATTTTCAGTCGTAATGGTCTGTGTGATGTGCTAGTTTCTGATAATGCTTCCTGCTTCACCGCAGCTGAATTTAATGAATTTCTTATCAATAACGGAATTCAGCACATCACACCGCCACCTTACTCTCCAGCTACCAATGGTCAAGCTGAGAGGGGAGTAAGAGTTCTAAAAGACATGATGAAAAAGATGAAAGATAATAGTTCCTTCAGAACTAGACTCTGCAAAGTTTTATTACAATATAGATCTGTTCCCCATAGCATCACTCAAATTGCTCCATCTGTTGCTCTAAATAATCGCAAATTTGTAACTAAAAAAGATAGAATAAATCCTAAATTTCATGTCAGCAATTCATCTTCTTTCGGAACTCAAGTTAAGCAATTTGAAGTAGGACAAAATGTATTAGCTTTAAATCTTAGAGAAGGCCCTAAATGGTATCAAGGATCAGTTGTGCAGAAGATTGGAATCAATATATATCATGTCCACATTACTGATTTAAATATAATTTGGAAACGTCATTCAAACCAATTGTTACACGTACCATCTAATCAAGAAAATAACTTTGATAGTAATTCCAGATTTAATAGAAATATTCCCAATCAAGTAAATCCAACAATACAATCTTCTGTACCTGCTCCATGTTCAGGTTCCCCAGAACCTCCTGAAAGACGTTTGTCTACTCGTTCTAGGAAACCTATTATTCGTTATGGAATGTAATTAATGTAATTTTGATTTTTATTATTTGAGTATTTCTATCTAGAGGAGAGGAAATGTTGTAACCTAAGTATTCCTAACGTTCATGATGTGTTATGTGTGTTCCTTACTGTTCAGTTCAGTCTGTATTCAGCAGCTCTTGAGTAAAGTTGTGTCTCTTATCCACTCTTTAAATATCCGAAGTTTACGGCTTCTTAACTCTTATAAATTACTGAAGTATAAAGTACAAGTATAACTAGATTATCTAAGAATCATCTACAGTTAAACCTACAGTTCTAATTAAAGTTATAACAAAACCCTCGTGCAATATAAACCCCCGTCAAAAACCCCTGGTGCAAAAAAAAAAAAAACATTTTACACCACTTTTACTCGAATTTAACTACCAAATTCAATGTACAATAAAAACTAGATCTGGCACTCGGCAGAACGCATACTCACGCTGCCGATTATAAATGACCTTGACAAATCAATAATACTTGAGTTATGAATGACCTTGACCTTAACCCTTGACCCGTTTGTTCCCAAAATCAAATAAAACTGGATAAAGACCAATCATCTCACCAAATATCAGGCAATTTGGTCGAATGCTTTTTGAGTTATTGAGTTACAAATGACCTTGACCTTTGACCCGATCGCTCCCAAAATCTAATCAAATGGTTAATGGATATTGATTAATCGTCCCGTCAAATTTCAGGTAGTTTGGTTGAATACTTTTTGATCTATAAATGACTTTGACCTTGACCTTTGACAGGATCGCTCCTGAAATTTAACCAGATGGTTACTGGACATTGACCAATCGTCTCAACATATTTGAAGCAATTTGGTTGAATATTCTTTGAGTTATAAATGAACTTGACCTTGACCTTTGACCGAATCAATCCTAAGATTCTACCAGATGGTTCATGGACAATGAAAAAGCGTCCCACCAAATTTCAGGCAATTCGGTTCAATACTTTTAGAGCTATTCGAATAACAAGATGATAAATAAATAAATGCCGTCTAAAATATAACCTTTCGTTAATTTGCGAAGGTGATAACAAGAAATACGTAGTTTTTGCAATTAATATTTAGTACTATTCATTGGTACTAATATAATTAACATTATTAATTGCTAAAATATTAATGTAACTAGTTCTAGCTGTTAAAATATTAAGCAAAATGAATTGCCAACAGTAAACTAGTGTTCATCGCCTAGTTGTTACTTTGTGCTATATCTTCATTATTGTGTTTGTGTTTAAATACCTAATTGGGTTCTTCTATTTAATAGACAGGAGTCTCCAGAATATAAATTATAAATTCAGTCCTTCAAACTTATGAAATGACATCATTTGGAATATGTTTCTGCCTAACATCACCCAACCCTTCATATAAAAACTTCCTACTTCCTTTGTCGCTTTTTATAAATTCTTTTTTCGGAGGCTTGAATTTAAAATCAATATCTGTTGTAAGAAACCTATAAAGGATTAGACCAGGCAATGATGAAACTAAGCAATTAAAAATGCATCACAATGTAATTACCCGGCCAAAGACATTATTAATTTTTTCCTATTGTTTCATTACTAATCTTATAGTAAACATTTTAAGGTATAATTAATTTAAAACTGAATTTAAAATCTAAATTTTGGAATTTCATGCCACAAAGTAACCACTAGGGATGAACACTAGTTTATAGTTAGCAATGAATTTTACTTAATGTTTTAACAGCTAGAACTAGTTATAGTTTACTTTAATTTGATAGCAGTGACTATTTTTACCTATATTAATAGCAATAAATAATTTCAAATATAACAACTTCAAAACTACGTACTTGTTATTTCTAGTCTATTTTGAATTTTGTAGTTCGATCTCGAGTAAAAGTGGTGTAAATCGGTTCTCAACCGTTTTTTTTTTATTCTTGCACCGAGGGTATTTTACCGAGGTGTTTTTGACCTGGGGGTTTGTTGGATGTTTTCCTAGAATTCATAACAGGAGCTTATTAGCAAAAACTATGACTAGGTTGTCTCTTCTAAACAGTGTAGTACGAGTAACGCTGCAGTTACATGTTGGCAAGGAATTAATCATTTGCTTGTACAGAGTACGCATAAACTTGCTCACTATGTAAATTTTAAAATAAAATACCATATTATGAATATTTTTGTCTATAAGGGTAAAATTTCAATTGACTCGAGTCAGCTCTAAATATTGTCCAATGACCAAAGGTTACACGAAATGATAAATTGTAACAACCTCTTCATTACGATAAATCGCTCCAATTCATTGTAGTGTGTAAACGAGCCTTAAACAGACCTTTACGATACTGATACAATTTCAAACCGATCTTCAGACTAATGTCATATCAACTTTGAAATAGAATGTACATTGGAGAATATGGAATGATTTCTACCTGGTATATGAATTTAACAATAATGTTGTAAAAAACTTCATAAGACACTAGCCACTAAATAAAACATGAGGGTGGGATGCAGTATCCCTAGTACTGATATTATGAAACATGAGGGTGGGATGCAGTATCCCTAGTACTGATATTATGAGACATAAGGGTGGGATGCAGTATCCCTAGTACTGATATTATGAGACAGGAGAGTGGGATGCAGTATCCCTAGTACTGATATTATGAGACATGAGAGTGGGATGCAGTATCCCTAGTACTGATATTATGAGACAGGAGAGTGGGATGCAGTATCCCTAGTACTGATATTATGAGACATGAGGGTGGGATGCAATATCCCTAGTACTGATATTATGAGACATGAGGGTGGGATGCAGTATCCCTAGTACTGATATTATGAGACAGGAGAGTGGGATGCAGTATCCCTAGTACTGATATTATGAGACATGAGAGTGGGATGCAGTATTCCTAGTACTGATATTATGAGACATTAGGGTGGGATGCAGTATCCCTAGTACTGATATTATGAGACAGGATGGTGGGATGCAGTATCCCTAGTACTGATATTATGAGACATTAGGGTGGGATGCAATATCCCTAGTACTGATATTATGAGACATGAGGGTGGGATGCAGTATCCCTAGTACTGATATTATGAGACATGAGGGTGGGATGCAGTATCCCTAGTACTGATATTATGAGACATTAGGGTGTCACAAGGAAAAGGGATTACACAAAAGACGCCTTACGTCCATCCGAGGGTAATCCCAGTGCAGCAAGTGCACACTTTAGACTCTCAATCAATCTCAATCCTCCCATCTACCAGGTCGGAACTTGGTACATGGGCTTCACCACCAGCGGAGTCAGGGTTTTAGACTCATAGTAGATCGCTCTCCCCCCACCTGAACCCTAGGAACTACTCTCAACAAGTGGAGGTCAAACACTCTCAACACAGGGAGCTAGTAGACCATTCTGTGGATCGGGATTTGTCCGGATTAGTTCAGCCTCACACTGATCACGAAACTCACTCGCACGCGCTCACACACCCACAATAAATGTAGGAGTGGAGGGGGGTGGGAATAGTGTCAGTAATGCGACCTCAACCTCTCCCGCCTCGGGAAGGCTCCGGGGGTTTCTCTCCTCTAATAAGAAAGGGATACATTTCCTCAACCGCAACAGCCACAAACCGTCCCCATGTCCAGGGCACCACCCGTTATGCCCGCTTCCCGCCCATGCCCCCTAACCAGGTTGTCCCTCAACACTTTGCCACCCTACCCCAGTTAGATAACCAAGGCGGAGGAGGCTACAACTAGGATCAGCGATACAGGAAGAGATTAAAGCAGTACAGGCAAGCCCGTAATAAGGCGCGGAGCGTGACACGTATGCGATTGCCTTCAAAAAATCCCCACTAACACCAATGCCCAAGACCTCCCGCTCCCACATATGCCATCTTGCCTACAAGTCCCACACTTTATTGTCCCTTCCACACTTTTTCACCCTACCCCATTAAAACAATGCAGGCGGAGGAGGCTACAAAAAGATCAGAGACCCAGAAACAAGACAGCGCAGTTACGGTCAGTCCCGAACAGCGATGCATCGTAAGAAAATAATACGACCAATTCCACGTCAAAAATATACCCTAACGACATTCCACTTGAGTCTCGTGGTGAATTTACCCTTTTACCCTAGGAAACATGATGCATAGCGGCCGTGACCTAACAACCCGTTATGTCCCCCAACCTCAATGGAAAAACCACCAAGAGGCATACAGGGTACACCACCGGAAGAAGGCATATGGAAACACGAAACCATTATGGGGTTCATGGGGTTTTTTGTTGCTCAGTGGGAGATCATCCTGCCTCGGCACGAAGAAGATAGTGGACCACTCCAATCACCAGTCCCCACCACCCTTACAAAGTGCCCTCCCACAGCCACGTCCCCACACCAGGTTGTCCCTCAACACTTTTTCACCCTACCCCATTAACAATGCAGGCGGAGGAGGCTACAACCGGCACAGAAACATGGCCAAAGGAGAACACAAGAGCAGCAAGTCCAGATGAACGGTGCAGAACACCAAAAACTAAGCTAACCGGCGGATGATTTTGTCCAGGCGGTTCTTGAATGACTCGACAGATGGCGCTTTGATCACCTCCCGAGGGAGGGCATTCCAAACGCTGCACACCTTCACGGTCATCAAGTCCCTGAACTTGTTTGTGCGGTACCGAGGTACATCCAGTTTGTACCCATGGTTCCGAGTCGGGTTCATGTTGAACGAGAAGATCGCCGTGGGGTCAAGGTTGCTATGACCCCTAACGATCTTGTAGGTCTCGATCAACTGTCCAGGGAGTCTGACGTTGCTCAAGGGTCAGAAGGTTCAAGTCTTGCAACCGCCTATCATAACCCTTGTTCCTAATCTCCGGGACCAACTTGGTCGCCCTGGCCTGGACTCGCTCCAGGCGCTCCACGTCACAACGGTACGTGGGAGACCAGAACTGCACGGCATACTCCAAAAGTGGACGAACCAGCGACATGTACAGGGTCATCACCGTATGCCTATTACGGTGTATAAAGACCCTCTTGATGTACCCTAGGATCTTTTGAGCTTTCCTCTCGGCAGCGACACACTGTGCATTAAACTTAAACTCGGAGGTCATAACCACTCCAAGGTCAAGCTCTCGATGCGTAGGAGAAACTGGCGAACCAAGGAGACTGTAGGCGGCGCGGGCGTTCTGCACACCAACATGCAAGACGCTACACTTGCTAGTGTTGAATGGCATCTGCCACTGCTCCGACCACTCCCCGATCCGTGCCAAGTCCCTCCTCAGTTCAGCCACAGCCTGAGGGTTTGCAGCATCGACACCGAGTTTGTTGTCGTCGGCAAACTTACTCATCTTCGAAATGATCCCAGAGTCAATGTCGTTTATGTATATCAGGAAAAGCAGAGGTCCTAGAACTGATCCTTGTGGCACTCCGCTGGTCACTCGTGACCAGTCAGAAGGTGTGCCTCCAATGACAGTCCTCTGCCTCCTGTCCGACAGCCATGCCTCAATCCAGTCGGCCACCTTGCCGACGATGCCGAGCGCTCGTACCTTAGCCATCAATCTACGGTGTGGGACTTTGTCAAAGGCCTTTTGGAAATCGACATCCACAGACCCTGACCTGTCATAGGCACCGAAGACCGAGTGGTAGAACTCCAGCAAATTTGTGAGGCATGATCTGCCAGCTCTAAACCCATGTTGAGAATCAGTCAGTAGTTCATTCCGATCCAGGTGGGCCACCGCCCTGTCCTTAATTAAGGACTCAAACACCTTCCCCGGAACGGAAGTCAGACTAACGGGTCTGAAATTACTGGCCTGATCCTCAGGACCCTTCTTATGGATGGGACAGACGTTCGCTGACCTCCAGTCAAGCGGAACTTCCCCACTCTCCATTGAGGCTCTGAACATTTGACACAAGTGGGGTGCCAACGCACTACCCACGGATCTCATCACCTTAGGCAAGAAATCGTCAGGTCCAGGCGCTTTATAAGGGTCCAAGCGGTTGAGCTTTTCGAGAACTTAATCTGTCGTTATAGAAACATCCTCAAGTGGCTCACCCCCCTCATACGTGATGATAGGGAGTGGTTGCCCAGCATTCTCAACAGTGAAAACACTGGAGAAATACTGATTGAACTCCTGTGCAATCCCAAGATTGTCACTAACTAGGAGTCCGTTAGAGGACTGCAAGGGCCCCAGTGTTTTCCTAGCCTTGTGTCTATTCACATAGGCGAAAAACTCCTTGGGGTTGTCCTTGCAGGCAAGCGCAACCCTGTGCTCCTCACCAGCCTTGGCTTGACGAACAAGTCACTTGACAAGTCGTCGCTGGCTGGCTAGGAGGTTAGCAGCAAGAGGTGACGAGTCAGACCGTGTAGCGCGATACAGGCGCTTCCGCTCTGAAATCGCATCAGCTAACACGAGGGTGAACCACGAAGGTTTTACCCTAGCCGACCCACCGATCCTCTTAAAGGGTATACACCTAGCTTGAATCCGCATGAAGTCTCTACTGAATAGCTGCCACATGGCTTCTGCAGATGGGTGAGGCTGGGGTTGAAGTTCCATCAGGCCACGACGGAACTGCGGGTAGTTAGCCAATCGAAGGTTGCGGCGACGACAGGAGCCAAAACGCTCACCGTCGGAACCCACCACAACCTCGAAGGAAACCGCCGCATGGTCGCTACCTTCAAGTCCCTCACCTACTTCCACATTCCTCACCATCTCTTCTTCAGTGGTGAACACGAGGTCGAGAGTATTTCGTCCCCTGGTTGGAACGCGCACCATCTGAGTAAGGAAGCAGTCGTTCGAAACATCGATCAACCGCATTCCCTCAGCGGCCGCAACTCCCAAATTCCAATCCAGGTGACAGTTGAAATCCCCTACAACCACCGTGTTACCCTGAACTAGCCCTGACAGGTCGTTGTAAAGTGACACGTCAGAGTCACGTGGGCAGTGAGGAGGTCTGTACACTACAAACACCCTCAACGAAGGAGTGCAACTCCTAATCTCAACACCCACGAACTCGTGGGGCGAGTTGGAGCGCACCACAATCGCAGTCAGGTAGCTCTTCACATACAGAAGAACTCCTCCACCCAAACGACCCACCCTATCTTTGTGAAACATGGCGTAGCCGGGGAGATGGTACTCTCCATCAAAATCCCTACGGCAGGTATCGAGCCATGTTTCAGTCACAGCTATCACATCATAGTTTGACGTGGCTACCATTGCTCTAAATTCAAGGAACTTGTTCCTGATTGAGCGCGCGTTCAGGAGGATCATGAGCAATCCTTTCCCGGTGCCTGCTCATTCGGGTCACTTGCCGTTTCCCGACGGCGGTGGCACTAGTGGTGGACTACTTGGGTCCGGCATATCTCCTTCGGACCTCGTCCTCTTCTTCTTCTTTCGCTCTTGAGACCGCCCATCAGGGCTGGATTCCGCATCAGTGATGGGACTCCTTTGTCTTTTACCTGCGTTTGAAGTTCTTGACGCTAATGGTGTAACAATGACCGTGTCATTGTTGTTGTTGTCTACCTCCATGTCTAAATATGGTTACCACTGGCGCGCGGGTCTGCGGCCGAGGTACCACTTTGGGTTCGCAATATCCCTAGTACTGATATTATGAGACATTAGGGTGGGATGCAGTATCCCTAGTACTGATATTATGAGACAGGACGGTGGGATGCAGTATTTCTATAGTACTGATATTATGAGGTGGGTGGGTGGGATGCAGTATCCTCATGATTCACCATATCATTACCACCTTTTGTGTACGTTACTTGTAATTACCAATATTAACTTTAGTCTTTTGCTCTCTCTTTGCCATCATTTACTTCACTTAGCAAGTCACTTTACAGTGCGAACCATAAGAGTTAGGGTACGGTTACTGTATTCGAGCGATTTTTCGCACTGACGATATCGTCAGAACTGATCGTCAGTGCGAGGTGGTTACACTGTACGCGATTTCTGATCGTCAGTATGTTTCTGCCCAATTAATATTGGGGTCTAAACTATGTTTATTTGAGGTAATGTTCGGTTGGAGTTAAAAACCTACCTGTGTGCCTCTGAAATAATAGACGCGACGTTAATTTGATTGTTATTTTCACTGCACAAAATATTTTAAATAACTAAATAGAAAAATAAGGAGAATATTTTTTATATAACTATAATGATATTCAATTTTATTGAAAAAATTGTACAGAGTAACAACCAATTCAAGCCTTTATGTAAACAAATATATATCAAAAATAATTAAATAATATCTGAATTATTCCTGATAGTATCAAATAATATATTTCCAAAACGCATGAGTAAACATTAACAGCAATCGAAAGTAAGAGAATTAAACACAAAAATGACCGAATCTGTCGCTAGTCGCATGAAAAAATCAAACTCATTTGAACGCTGAAGTTGTTCTGACGACTTCTTACGTATTCTGACGACCAAATTGCAGCCGTTGCAACCACTCCCATTGGAAAGTATGAATTTTATTTTCATCCGATTTCATCAGAAGTCGTTAGTGCGAAAAATCGCTCGAATATGCGTCCATAGTAACCGTACGCTAATTAGCAGCAATGATTTTTCGAAATCTGGAACAATTTATCACAGTAACATGAAATTTGTTTTACTTAAATAGGTGATACAGGTTATATTATCAATTTTTGACTACTGAAATGTGTATCCCAGGGTACCATTCAACATGAACATTAAAATTCGCGATGCCGGGTGGGTCAAAAGTGCTTGCAGCGGTTTGAAGTGATGCGAAAATGGCGAAAGGAAAGATGCTAACACAAAGTGAAAAATTATCAGATTATCAGCCTACTTAACGATAATAAAAGTACGATATGACAGGAAAAAGCATGAAGGCGGATGACCAATGATGACTACAATAAAAAATTTAATAAAAAATAGGAGATCTTTATCAAAGTATCCTCACGGATCCTACAAGAAAATTTTTGATCAAGCTGGAGTTACCACGTGTCTATAAAAGCCAGAATTCGAATCCTGAAAACAGATGGCGAATCAAAGTGCACCGACAGTATGCCTCCTCTGAGCCAAGTCAATGGTCAGAAAGTCTCTCATGGGCAACAAAATACTTGAAACCCGATTTCTGAACTGTAATTTGGACCCACGAGACCTGAGTCACCCTCGACGGCCCTAACGGTTGGATCCGAGACTGGCTCCTGAAGGAGGCAAGTACACAACTGCGTTTGAATCGGCACCAGAGGGTGGCAGCATCATGTTGTGGTCTGGAATTATTGGTAACAAATTAGTTGGACCTCTTCTTGTGCCTGATTGTCTCGAAATGAACTCTAAGAACTATTGTGCATTACTGGGAGACAAATTTCTCTCCTGGTTGAATTCTTTATCCGATAACTTCGAAAAGAATATCATTTTCAGTAGGATAAGGCTCCAAGTCATGCTTTTCATTGCACTAAAGGTTGGCCCGTAGAACAAGGCATCACTGGCAAGAAGCTCATGGGTTTGCTCCAACAGAATCCTGGCATTAACCCCAAACAGAATCTATGGTCCACCACCAAGAGAAAGGTTAATGCAAATGTATGCCAAATTACGAACAAACAAGAGCTCGGGCAAAGGTTTTTGGAAGTTCATTCCTAAATAACTCCTTTAGGAATTAAGAAATTGGCATCTTTTGTTGATAAATGATTGGTTGAGGTGATAAAACATTGTGTAAAACTCATTAAATACTAAGAATCTAAATAAATGATACGATCTAAAAAAATTAGATGCAGTTACGTTCATATAACTACTGTAAAATGTATTATAGACCTGTACAATGTTTTAAATACCGTTTGCATGTAACATTAAACACTTTTTGGCATCTTTTTAGTTGTAATAAGACGTTTTGCAAATACTTTTGGGCCGTTTTATTGAGTCAATTTCGCTGGGTAATGTTATTCTTATTATTTTGGAAGCCTTTTATTCGAGTTTTTCACAGAGTAATAATTATTATTTACTCTGAAGATCACAATTCCATAAGAAAATCAGAATGAAATTAATACATTTGACAAAAAATACCATTTAGTAAATTGCAAACACTTCTGACCCGCACTTTAGTTAAAGCCATTCATTTAGTTCATGCGTACTTACAGATGACAAGTAAATGTTATTATAGAATGACAAGTAAATGCTATGATAGAATGACAAGTAAATGCTATGATAGAATGACAAGTAAATGCTATGATAGAATGACAAGTAAATGCTATGATAGAATGACAAGTAAATGCTATGATAGAATGACAAGTAAATGTTATGATAGAATGACAAGTAAATGCTATGATAGAATGACAAGTATATGCTATGATAAAATGACAAGTAAATGTTATGATAGAATGACAAGTAAATGCTATGATAGAATGACAAGTATATGCTATGATAAAATGACAAGTAAATGTTATGATATAATGACAAGTAAATGCTATGATAGAATGACAAGTATATGCTATGATAAAATGACAAGTAAATGCTATGATAAAATGACAAGTAAATGCTATGATAAAATGACAAGTAAATGCTATGATAAAATGACAAGTAAATGCTATGATAAAATGACAAGTAAATGCTATGATAAAATGACAAGTAAATGCTATGATAAAATGACAAGTAAATGCTATGATAGAATGACAAGTAAATGCTATGATAGAATGACAAGTATATGCTATGATAAAATGACAAGTAAATGCTATGATAGAATGACAAGTAAATGTTATGATAGAATGACAAGTAAATGCTATGATAGAATGACAAGTAAATGCTATGATAGAATGACAAGTATATGCTATGATAAAATGACAAGTAAATGCTATGATAGAATGACAAGTATATGCTATGATAAAATGACAAGTAAATGTTATGATAAAATGACAAGTAAATGCTATGATAGAATGACAAGTAAATGCTATGATAAAATGACAAGTAAATGCTATGATAAAATGACAAGTAAATGCTATGATAAAATGATAAGTAAATGCTATGATAAAATGACAAGTAAATGCTATGATAAAATGACAAGTAAATGCTATGATAAAATGACAAGTAAATGCTATGATAAAATGACAAGTAAATGCTATGATAAAATGACAAGTAAATGCTATGATAGAATGAGAAGTAAATGCTATGATAGAATGACAAGTATATGCTATGATAAAATGAAAAATAAATGCTATGATAGAATGACAAGTAAATGCTATGATAGAATGACAAGTATATGCTATGATAAAATGACAAGTAAATGCTATGATAGAATGACAAGTAAATGCTATGATAGAATGACAAGTATATGCTATGATAAAATGACAAGTAAATGCTATGATAGAATGACAAGTAAATGCTATGATAGAATGACAAGTAAATGCTATGATAGAATGACAAGTAAATGCTATGATAAAATGACAAGTAAATGCTATGATAGAATGACAAGTAAATGCTATGATAAAATGACAAGTAAATGCTATGATAGAATGACAAGTAAATGCTATGATAAAATGACAAGTAAATGCTATGATAGAATGACAAGTAAATGCTATGATAAGATGACAAGTAAATGCTATGATAGAATGACAAGTAAATGCTATGATAAAATGACAAGTAAATGCTATGATAGAATGACAAGTAAATGCTATGATAAAATGACAAGTAAATGCTATGATAGAATGACAAGTAAATGCTATGATAAAATGACAAGTAAATGCTATGATAGAATGACAAGTAAATGCTATGATAAAATGACAAGTAAATGCTATGATAGAATGACAAGTAAATGCTATGATAAAATGACAAGTAAATGCTATGATAGAATGACAAGTAAATGCTATGATAAAATGACAAGTAAATGCTATGATAGAATGACAAGTAAATGTTATTATAGAATGACAAGTAAATGCTATGATAGAATGACAAGTAAATGCTATGATAGAATGACAAGTTAATGCTATGATAAAATGACAAGTAAATGCTATGATAGAATGACAAGTAAATGTTATTATAGAATGACAAGTAAATGCTATGATAGAATGACAAGTAAATGCTATGATAGAATGACAAGTTAATGCTATGATAAAATGACAAGTAAATGCTATGATAGAATGACAAGTATATGCTATGATAGAATGACAAGTAAATGCTATGATAAAATGACAAGTAAATGCTATGATAGAATGACAAGTAAATGCTATGATAGAATGACAAGTTAATGCTATGATAAAATGACAAGTAAATGTTATGATAGAATGACAAGTATATGCTATGATAGAATGACAAGTAAATGCTATGATAAAATGACAAGTAAATGCTATGATAGAATGACAAGTAAATGCTATGATAAAATGACAAGTAAATGCTATGATAGAATGACAAGTAAATGCTATGATAAAATGACAAGTAAATGCTATGATAGAATGACAAGTAAATGCTATGATAAAATGACAAGTAAATGCTATGATAAAATGACAAGTAAATGCTATGATAGAATGACAAGTAAATGCTATGATAAAATGACAAGTAAATGCTATGATAGAATGACAAGTAAATGCTATGATAGAATGACAAGTTAATGCTATGATAAAATGACAAGTAAATGCTATGATAGAATGACAAGTAAATGCTATGATAAAATGACAAGTAAATGCTATGATAGAATGACAAGTAAATGCTATGATAGAATGACAAGTAAATGCTATGATAGAATGACAAGTAAATGCTATGATAGAATGACAAGTAAATGCTATGATAGAATGACAAGTAAATGCTATGATAGAATGACAAGTAAATGCTATGATAGAATGACAAGTAAATGCTATGATAGAATGACAAGTAAATGCTATGATAGAATGACAAGTAAATGCTATGATAAAATGACAAGTAAATGCTATGATAGAATGACACTGTTCACAAGTGACTTTAAATGCTCTACATCGCATGACAGTTATTCTCTGTTCAGTTTCTAGTTCATAAGTGACAATCCTAAACTAAGACGTCACTGCAGTCAGACCTTGAAGACAACCATTGGGCACTACTTGGTAGTGGGAAAACCCTACAGTGGTGTACGGGGAGAAAGTTACCATGTCCGCATTTACCTTACACGGTAAAGGTGACATGAAGTACTTACCTTACACTGTTAGAGATCACAGACACTGTTAGAGATCACAGTCACTGTTAGAGATCACAGTCACTATTAGAGATCACAGTCACTGTTAGAGAACACAGTCACTGTTAGAGATCACAGTCACTGTTAGAGATCACAGTTACTGTTAGAGATCATAGTCACTGTTAGAGAACATATTCACTGTTAGAGATCACAGTTACTGTTAGAGATCACAGTCACTGTTAGAGATCACAGTCACTGTTAGAGATCACAGTCACTGTTAGAGATCACAGTCACTGTTAGAGATCACAGTCACTGTTAGAGATCACAGTCACTGTTAGGGATCACAGTCACTGTTAGAGATCACAGTCACTGTTAGAGATCACAGTCACTGTTAGAGATCACAGTCACTGTTAGAGATCACAGTCACTGTTAGAGATCACAGTCACTGTTAGAGATCACAGTCACTGTTATAGATCACAGTCACTTTTAGAGAACATATTCACTGTTAGAGATCACAGTCACTGTTAGAGATCACAGTCACTGTTAGAGAACATATTCACTGTTAGAGATCACAGTTACTGTTAGAGATCACAGTCACTGTTAGAGATCACAGTCACTGTTAGAGATCACAGTCACTGTTAGAGATCACAGTCACTGTTAGAGATCACAGTCACTGTTAGAGATCACAGTCACTGTTAGAGATCACAGTCACTTTTAGAGATCACAGTCACTGTTAGAGATCACAGTCACTGTTAGAGATCACAGTCACTGTTAGAGATCACAGTCACTGTTAGAGATCACAGTCACTGTTAGAGATCACAGTCACTGTTAGAGATCACAGTCACTGTTAGAGATCACAGTCACTGTTAGAGATCACAGTCACTGTTAGAGATCACAGTCACTGTTAGAGATCACAGTCACTGTTAGAGATCACAGTCACTGTTAGAGATCACAGTCACTGTTAGAGATCACAGTCACTGTTAGAGATCACAGTTACTGTTAGAGATCACAGTCACTGTTAGAGATCACAGTCACTGTTAGAGATCACAGTTACTGTTAGAGATCACAGTCACTGTTAGAGGTCACAGTCACTGTTAGAGATCACAGTCACTGTTAGAGATCACAGTCACTGTTAGAGATCACAGTCACTGTTAGAGATCACAGTCACTGTTAGAGATCACATATATTTGTCACTAGTGCAGCCAATTTTTAAATTGGCAATTTATAACACTTTTGTAATTTTATTTATTTAAATTTTTGTATCGCTTTTTTTATCATTTTGAATAAAAAATCCTTGGTAGTTTTGTGACTCAGTTTACAAAGAAATAATTTTTACTGAAGAAGATTTCCTTGTGTGACTTAAAGTGCTCTGTTTGGAATTTCTAGCAATGTAAGTACTAACTCGAGAAACTATTCTATGTACAATATTATGGTATATAAACAATAGAATACTTTAAATTATAATAATTTTATGTATTTAATAGGCGTTGCAGTTTGTATCATATTAATATAATGTAATTGATATATATTGACAGTCAAAGGAAATAGAGAAATTAAATTACAATTAATTTTATTTTAGTATGAAAATCAACATGAAAACCAGTTTCCGTTTTTATTATATTAACGTATATTTTGCTTTTAAAAACAATGTAAAAATGTTTTTAGTATTTACCAATTTATCAGTTATATTTTATGTATTCAATTATAGCAATAAATATTAATAATATATTAGATCAGGCCTTGATTCGTGCCTCCCATTTCGGGTAATTCCCTCGCAGGGTAAGACAGAGAGCAAATGTAAACTCTGTGAACTAGTCAGTAAACAATTGGGGTGAACTGGTAATAGAGTCAGTAAACAATTGGGGTGAACTGGTAATAGAGTCAGTGAACACTTGGTTTGAACCGGTAATAGAGTCAGTAAACACTTGGGGTGAACCGGTAATAGAGTCAGTAAACATTTGGGGTGAACCGGTAATAGAGTCAGTAAACACTTGGGGTGAACCGGTAATAGAGTCAGTAAACAATTGGGTGAACCGGTAATAGAGTCATTAAACATTTGGGGTGAACCGGTAATAGAGTCAGTAAACATTTGGGGTGGACCGGTAATAGAGTCAGTAAACACTTGGGGTGAACCGGTAATAGAGTCAGTAAACATTTGGGGTGAACCGGTAATAGAGTCAGTAAACATTTGGGGTGAACCGGTAATAGAGTCAGTAAACAATTGGGTGAACCGGTAATAGAGTCAGTAAACATTTGGGGTGAACCGGTAATAGAGTCAGTAAACATTTGGGGTGGACCGGTAATAGAGTCAGTAAACAATTGGGGTGAACCGGTAATAGAGTCAGTAAACACGTGGGGTGAACCGGTAATAGAGTCAGTAAACACTTGGGGTGAACCGGTAATAGAGTCAGTAAACACTTGGGGTGAACCGGTAATAGAGTCAGTAAACACTTGGGGTGAACCGGTAATAGAGTCAGTAAACAATTGGGTGAACCGGTAATAGAGTCAGTAAACATTTGGGGTGAACCGGTAATAGAGTCAGTAAATATTTGGGGTGAACCGGTAATAGAGTCAGTAAACAATTGGGGTGAACCGGTAATAGAGTCAGTAAACACGTAGGGTGAACCGGTAATAGAGTCAGTAAACACTTGGGGTGAACCGGTAATAGAGTCAGTAAACACGTAGGGTGAACCGGTAATAGAGTCAGTAAACACTTGGGGTGAACCGGTAATAGAGTCAGTAAACACTTGGGGTGAACCGGTAATAGAGTCAGTAAACACGTAGGGTGAACCGGTAATAGAGTCAGTAAACAATTGGGTGAACCGGTAATAGAGTCAGTAAACATTTGGGGTGAACCGGTAATAGAGTCAGTAAATATTTGGGGTGAACCGGTAATAGAGTCAGTAAACAATTGGGGTGAACCGGTAATAGAGTCAGTAAACACGTAGGGTGAACCGGTAATAGAGTCAGTAAACAATTGGGGTGAACCGGTAATAGAGTCAGTAAACACGTAGGGTGAACCGGTAATAGAGTCAGTAAACACTTGGGGTGAACCGGTAATAGAGTCAGTAAACAATTGGGTGAACCGGTAATAGAGTCAGTAAACATTTGGGGTGAACCGGTAATAGAGTCAGTAAACATTTGGGGTGAACCGGTAATAGAGTCAGTAAACATTTGGGGTGAACCGGTAATAGAGTAAGATATCTTTATTTATTTTAAAGTAAATTATTAAGAATGTATTTGGTAAGTGCAATACCACTGTTTTAAAGTTTAGTCATCAATCATTTAATTGATATTTATAATATTTATAATTGCATTAAAAAATTAAAAGATAACAAAATTTTTCAACTTTTGCTACGGTAAATCGAAATTAAATATCACTACAGTTCAATTAGTAAGACATTATTAATTCATTAATGTCAACTTATTATTTTATACTAATCACCTTCGCAAATTTGCGTAAGGTCATATTTTGTGTTTAAATAAATCAATGAGTTTTAGCCGGCATTTATTTATTTAATTATTTATCATCTTGTTACTCGTGTAACTGAAAAAGTATTAACCAAATTGCCTGAAATTTGATGAAACCATTGGTCAATGTCCAGTGACCTTCTGGTAGAATTTTGGGAGCGACCCAGTCAAAGGTCAAGGTCATTTATAACTCAAAAAGTATTGGACCATATTGCATGAAACTTTGTAAAATGATTGGTCACTATCCAGTCACCAGTTTATTAGATTTAGGTAGCAAACGGATAAGCGGCGGCGAAGGTATGCGCTCTACCGAGTACACGTAATCTAGTTCTATAATGCAAATAAGAGGTCATAATTAGGGTGACTGCAGAAAAGCTACTACTTCATAATTACAAATAATAATTCAAGCAAAACATAGATTGGGCAAACTGATATAATTTGACGATAAATAGTAATGAAACAAATTAAATATTAAATATTTTTTTAATAAACAATGGGAATTGTTTTTCATATTAATTTCCTATATGCATTATTTTTTTTTTTTTTTAATCTCTTATTTTTTTCACCTACAAAAACTGCATCCGATTTACTTCCCTATTTTCTAAAGCACTACCAACATTTTTTAGGGAGAATGCACTTGCGATCGAAGGACGAGTGCATTTACCGTTAGGGTGCACTTTCTTCACCTGTTTACATGGCTGCATACGGACACACTGTACAATATTGTCCGTTCTTTTAGTTTCCATTGCAATAACTAATAATGATAATCATCTTTATTGAATAAATTAATTTACAATCAATTACACATCAGATAAATTAAAATAAAATATTGAAGTCAATTAATATGAAGTTTTCCATTGTAGGTAAAGAAGTAATTTTAATAGCTTGTTAATAAGCCACTGCTATTTATTAGTTATTAAAAGACTAAAGGAATTAGTGATGTACTGTGCAGACATTCATCAGACACACCAAGTAACAGGAAGAAGGTACCATTACTGCTCTATGCAATGTATGCAATGTCCTAAAGATTAGGGTGATAAAACTTTATAGGTCATCTCCTTTAATTATTTTCTGTTTGAAACAATGTAGTTAATGTTTCCATCATTTTGCTGCAACCCCATGAAACTTGACAGCACTTATTTGTTATATGATAGCAAATATTTTTATATTCAAAACTCTCTTCAATACACGTTTTTCTTCCGAGTTGCTAATCATAAGTCCAAAGAAAAAGAATGAACGCCCGTTTGTTTTGATTGTTAGTTAGGTAGGTATATTCTAATTAATATTATTGTAAAGGAAGAAAGTAGGAGAACTTAATTTTTTCAATTAATCATTTACTGTATACAAATTAAACGAAGGTTGAACATGCAATATTTGCTTACAAAATTCTAGCTGAAAATCAAAAGAAAAATGAGTCTCAATAATATGCTGGATACGTTCAGTTCTCGATATCATTTTTACTATTTTTTGGATATAATTAATGACAGATTTAACTTGTACTTATTTCTAATTAATTGTAATGAGGTGCTTTCTCTTTCAGCTCCTTCAGTGAAGATGAAGGGAGTGTTGGTATTCTCTTTCCTAATGTTACTCACTTCTTCTACAAAGTCAGAGGACAGAACTAAGCCTGGTGAGTAAATGTGAATATTATAGCACTTGGCATTTTCTCTAATTGTTTTCTCCTTAAAGTCAGAGGCTCTGATCCCTCTGACGGAGAATATTTAATTATTTATCTTTGAAAAAAGTTATTTCCGTTCATCAATTCCATACTTTCTGCCTCCTTCCTCTAAATGCCTTACCTCTCTCCGCTCAGCAAAGGCTTTCATTTCAGTTAAACATTCATGTCATACATTGATTTGATTGTGAAAAATAACAAGATTATATATGTTATTGCTGTAATATACAGGTATAGCTAACTAAAGCATTTTAAATAATAAAAAAGGAAATTTTATTATTAAAAAAACAATGGTGCACATACAAGTGATCTAACAAAGGTACACATGTCTTTAACAGGTTATTTAAAAGAAAATATCTATAAAAAAACCTCGCAAAATACATCACTTGAAAGAGGACATAAATGTCGCCTTTAAGGCTTACAGTGACTAAAGTGCTTACAGTGACTAAAGTGCTTACAGTGACTAAAGTGCTTACAGTGACTAAAGTGCTTACAGTGACTAAAGTGCTTACAGTGACTAAAGTGCTTACAGTGACTAAAGTGCTTACAGTGACTAAAGTGCTTACAGTGACTAAAGTGCTTACAGTGACTAAAGTGCTTACAGTGACTAAAGTGCTTACAGTGACTAAAGTGCTTACAGTGACTAAAGTGCTTACAGTGACTAAAGTGCTTACAGTGACTAAAGTGCTTACAGTGACTAAAGTGCTTACAGTGACTAAAGTGCTTACAGTGACTAAAGTGCTTACAGTGACTAAAGTGCTTACAGTGACTAAAGTGCTTACAGTGACTAAAGTGCTTACAGTGACTAAAGTGCTTACAGTGACTAAAGTGCTTACAGTGACTAAAGTGCTTACAGTGACTAAAGTGCTTACAGTGACTAAAGTGCTTACAGTGACTAAAGTGCTTACAGTGACTAAAGTGCTTACAGTGACTAAAGTGCTTACAGTGACTAAAGTGCTTACAGTGACTAAAGTGCTTACAGTGACTAAAGTGCTTACAGTGACTAAAGTGCTTACAGTGACTAAAGTGCTTACAGTGACTAAAGTGCTTACAGTGACTAAAGTGCTTACAGTGACTAAAGTGCTTACAGTGACTAAAGTGCTTACAGTGACTAAAGTGCTTACAGTGACTAAAGTGCTTACAGTGACTAAAGTGCTTACAGTGACTAAAGTGCTTACAGTGACTAAAGTGCTTACAGTGACTAAAGTGCTTACAGTGACTAAAGTGCTTACAGTGACTAAAGTGCTTACAGTGACTAAAGTGCTTACAGTGACTAAAGTGCTTACAGTGACTAAAGTGCTTACTGTGACTAAAGTGCTTACAGTGACTAAAGTGCTTACAGTGACTAAAGTGCTTACAGTGACTAAAGTGCTTACAGTGACTAAAGTGCTTACAGTGACTAAAGTGCTTACAGTGACTAAAGTGCTTACAGTGACTAAAGTGCTTACAGTGACTAAAGTGCTTACAGTGACTAAAGTGCTTACTGTGACTAAAGTGCTTACAGTGACTAAAGTGCTTACAGTGACTAAAGTGCTTACAGTGACTAAAGTGCTTACAGTGACTAAATGTCATCCCTAGAAACTTTAAGGCTTAATACCTCGATATTTCCTCCTGTCCAGACGATGTGGTGAAGCTAGGAGAGACGAGGGAGCGGTCTAACCTCCTCAAGAAGACACTAGGGGGCAAAGTGACAGCATCAGTGAGTCTCTGTTGTGGCAAGGGACAGCTCTACAACTCCACCACTATGGAGTGCTATGACTCCACCACTCAGCCACAACCTGTCTTCCACCACCAGGTAACGACTGGTAATGATTACCTTAGTAACTTTTACAAGTTACAGCAACTATTACTACATTAACTTGTAAATATTACTAGTAACTCTTACCACTGTAACTAGTAAATATAACTACATATGTACAGTATAGTATAGTAACTTTTTTGCATCTCGGCTTCACTGTCTTCACATGGTGGTGCAGTGTGGGGAACGGAGTGGCTTCAACTTTCCCCATTGTTTCACTTTTATTAGGATCTCAATTTAAGTTGGTCCCTTTTATATCGAGGGTGCGAGTAAAAAAATAGTTAATATAATTAAGTTAATATAGTTAATATAATTAATTATGCAATGTGATAAGGTTTGTTTATATGAATTATACTTATTGAAGAGAAAATAGAACTACATTCAATTTAAGAAAGCGCCATCTAGTGACAAATAGTACAGTGTTTTCAAAGGCTTTGTCGCTTCTTTTGTAATCCCTTCCATAAACATTACGCAAGTAACGTTCATTCATTTACATGTAGTACTCATTTTATAATTCTAGATTAGTTTCTTAATTAGTATTGTGTATACATTTCTCAAAGTTCGACCAAACCTTTGTTATAGTAAAAACTATAACCCTATCTCATTTGAAAACACAGTGAGAACATTTGCACTATTTCATATCGTGATGTTCATTCACCATAATATGTTATGGAATGTTTCATATGGAAGTTAGACCCCCAATTGATCAGACTGAAAAATATAATTTATAAAGTTACTTGACTCTCATCAGTAGAGAATGTTCAGAACATTCACAGAACATTAGAGAATGTTCTGAACATTCACAGAACATTAGAGAATGTTCAGAACATTCACAGAACATTAGAGAATGTTCAGAACATTCACAGAACATTAGAGAATGTTCTGAACATTCACAGAACATTAGAGAATGTTATGAACATTCACAGAACATTAGAGAATGTTATGAACATTCACAGAACATTAGAGAATGTTCTGAACATTCACAGAACATTAGAGAATGTTCTGAACATTCACAGAACATTAGAGAATGTTCAGAACATTCACAGAACATTAGAGAATGTTCTGAACATTCACAGAACATTAGAGAATGTTCTGAACATTCACAGAACATAGAGAATGTTCTGTGGCGTAAAATAACAAACTGTAAATGGTTATTTATTCATAAGGAAATAGTATCTTTATATGTTTTGAGTCTCTTTACATCAATCATTTATATTATATGTCTTTGATTAGATAAAAGTTTGACAGTGGATTAGTTGTGTTAAATCTCCTTCAATTTATGCAAATCTAGTCCCTTACCTAAATGGAGCTGCAATGTCTCCATCTCATAGAGACTCACTCTCTCCATCTCATAGAGACTCCCTCTCTCCATCTCATAGAGACTCACTCTCTCCATCTCATAGAGACTCACTTTCTCCATCTCATAGAGACTCACTCTCTCCATCTCATAGAGACTCACTCTTTCCATCTCATAGAGACTCACTCTCTCCATCTCATAGAGACTCACTCTCTCCATCTCATAGAGACTCACTCTCTCCATCTCATAGAGACTCACTCTCTCCATCTCATAGAGACTCACTCTCTCCATCTCATAGAGACTCACTCTCTCCATCTCATAGAGACTCACTCTCTCCATCTCATAGAGACTCACTCTTTCCATCTCATAGAGACTCACTCTCTCCATCTCATAGAGACTCACTCTCTCCATCTCATAGAGACTCACTCTCTCCATCTCATAGAGACTCACTCTTTCCATCTCATAGGGACTCACTCTTTCCATCTCATAGAGACTCACTCTCTCCATCTCATAGAGACTCACTCTCTCCATCTCATAGAGACTCACTCTCTCCATCTCATAGGGACTCACTCTCTCCATCTCATAGAGACTCACTCTTTCCATCTCATAGAGACTCACTCTCTCCATCTCATAGAGACTCACTCTCTCCATCTCATAGAGACTCACTCTCTCCATCTCATAGAGACTCACTCTCTCCATCTCATAGGGACTCACTCTCTCCATCTCATAGAGACTCACTCTCTCCATCTCATAGAAACTCACTCTCTCCATCTCATAGAGACTCACAATCTCCATCTCATAGAGACTCACTCTCTCCATCTCATAGAGACTCACTCTCTCCATCTCATAGAGACTCACTCTCTCCATCTCATAGAGACTCACTCTCTCCATCTCATAGGGACTCACTCTCTCCATCTCATAGAGACTCACTCTCTCCATCTCATAGAGACTCACTCTCTCCATCTCATAGAGACTCACTCTCTCCATCTCATAGAGACTCACTCTCTCCATCTCATAGAGACTCACTCTCTCCATCTCATAGAGACTCACTCTCTCCATCTCATAGAGACTCACTCTTTCCATCTCATAGAGACTCACTCTCTCCATCTCATAGAGACTCTCATAGAGTAAATCTGCTTCCTTTCAGGGAGAGGAGATGAAATCACTAAAGTTCCACGCGTTCGAAGGCTATCCTAACTGCTCAATGTACGTACTAAGCCCATCAACGTCTGGACACAGAGACAAGTTCAACATTAACTTACAAGGTGAGGAAGATGTTCGGATGTTATCTTCTTCATCAAAGATGCTGTTAATTTAACTATTAGTGAACGACTACTTATTTCTCTTCAGGTGATTTGATTGTTGGTTATGGAAATCCAGAGAATTTTTCAATTCCCGTCGAAGGATACTGCATAGTGTTCCCAGAACCAAATTTGATGGAAGCCATGGTGTGTTTTCCAGAGGAGAGTCAGGTAAAAAGAACAAGAAACTGCCTAGTAAGTTTTTGGTGTTGCAGGTCTAACAATTGGATCTGTTCTAGAAAGAAGTTCCCCAGTCGGTGAAGATTCAGAGAAATGTGTACCTCATAGGACTTCTCATCAGTTCTTTTTTCCTGCTGCTTACCCTCATTGTGTACATAGCAGTCAAAGAACTGAGGGAAGACACTCTCTCTAAATGCTTCATGTGTTGGATAGCAACCCTAATGGCTGCCCAGAGTCTGATGGCTTCCTCCAGCTACCTTGCACAACATTTACTTCAGTCCTTCATCTGCTACTTCATAGGTACGTAGAATTCACGTAACACATTGCTTAAATATTCTACGTCAAAATATTAAGCTAATATACTCTATTTCTTTACCAGGTGCAGCGACTCTCTACTTCTTCCTGTCTGCTTTCCTGTGGCTGAATGTCCTGAGTTTCTTGGTTTGCTGGTCTCTAAGGTGAGTTGCATTATCTTTTATATGTCCTAATATCTTCTAATTCACAAGTTTTAGCGTCAGAAAGACACAGTAATTACCTCACTAGATTTAGAGCTCACTAAAGTTATTAGAAAGAATATTCGGGGAATGTAAGAGGCAGTTTCTATAGATTAGGTTTTATGCTATCATGGAATAATAGGAAGCAAATGTAAACATACATTGGCTCAAAAATATTCTATGAGATTTTGAGTTAATTTTTTTTCTTTGATGAACCTATGAGTTGAGGTGGTTGTTGAAACTGCTACCCAGACTATGACAGAAAATGTTCTGATTATCTGAAATTAACGAACAAATTGGGTAAAGGATCTATCCACCACTCAGACCTTCTCTCACAATATTAGATAGTATCTTTACTCTATTTGTCATTCACTTCATCACAATATCACAGGGTATTGTGATGAAGTGATGCCTTGACTACCTAACTAACAGTACCACCTACTTAATGTCCTGTGAGTGAATAGAACTGTTAGGAATGGAAACATTTTATAAAGTTATTAAACATTACATCAACAAAGTTTGTTGGTGCTGTTTTCATGGTTAAAGTGGTATATAATATTTTATTGTTATAACTAGAATTAATTAAGAGCATCAAATGAAAATAGGATGAACATTAAAAAACTCCAATGTTCAATGAAAATGATAGGAGAAAATTTTCACAATTCTTTAACGATATAAAAGATTATTACAATTATTACCTTCGAAAAATTGCGGAAAGTTATGTTTTAATCGGCAAAATGTATTTATTTGAATATATAATTGTTATTCGCATAACTCAAAAAGTACTCAGCCGAATTGCCTGAAATTTTGTGAAACGATTTGGCATTATCCAGGAACCATTTGATTGGATTTTCAGAGTGATCGGGTCAAAGATAAAAGTCGATTGAAGTGGCGGCAAAAGTATGCACTCTACGAGTGTCCGTTCTAGTTCACTTTACAATTACTATCAAAACTTCCACATGATGTATAATTATTAGGGTGGGCCAAAAAATAACGTTTTGAATATTACTTATGGAATAGTAATATAAAGTTGATATGACAAGTAAAGGTACGTGTACTGAAATGTGAGTGAATTCTGACATGATTAACAGTTGCCCCCAAGCGATTCAAATATCAGAAAAGTAACATTTTAGGTGATTTTTACTACATTTTAGCCAAAAACTCATAAACTCTGATTTATTATCATTTAGAATAGGAAGATAGCTTGAGAAGAACTTATTTTGGTGTTTGTGCCGGAAAATCAGACCGCTACGTCAATGTTTACAGTTGCCCCCACCCCTCCAAATTGTTCGAATTTAGGCACCGCTGGAGACTATAGTCAGTGTAGTGCTCCACACTTAGGGAGGTTTGGTGCTCAATGAAGAACATAATAAGGAAATTCATATGCAATTTATTGAGCACAAACATTAATTATTTATTAATAAACCAACATTTCAATATTTTGGACACTTGGTGACTCTAAAAGGTTGACTAAGTGAATTTCATGGGTTATTGTCCAATTGCTGAAATCCGAGTAAATTCGAAATTTTTGCAATACGAAAATATTGATAAATGCTTTTATAAAATGAAATAAATACAATTCACAAAGTTATTTTGAGAATTAAATTACTTCTATCTTATCACAATAACAGCTTGATTGCTCTAGAAGCCAAATTTTAAGAGAAATATTGTAATACTAATATAGTTCACAAAAAAGTGCTCGGGGCAACTCAAAAGTATCAAATATTAATCTGCAATTTTACAAGTTGTGTTTTTCCATAACATTGCAACTAATTTTACCTTTTCCACAGGAAAAAACAAAACCGAATATTTCAAAATTAATGGGAAAATATCCTTTTGTACAAAATTTCAAATGTTTTGGGGCAACTCAAAAATATCCAGAAGTCAAAACTTTTCAGGCAATTGTCCTGCAATGTTCTTTTATAACGTATCAACTTATTGTAACTATACCATATGAAGATTCTGAAGTTTGTCCGAAACCTCTATTTTTTTGCCCACCCTAATAATTATATTGAGGTTTCACATGTTGTTTTTCAGTCTCCTGAGGTTTATTATTTTGAAGAGTATTTACAAGTGGCACTCTAGGCCTACCCTCTGAAAATAATCTCAAGAGTCACAGGGAATCATTACTGTTGTCACACAATCCTGAGGGCTTAATGTTGAATGGAATGAGATATAATTATTGTACTCATTAAAAATTCCATTTCAATGAAAATCTTTGAATTAATTCATTTTCAATTTCATAAAATATTTCATAGACTCCAATTTTCTTTTGGTAAAAGAAATACATTCTTTACCATACACATAAAAATTAATATTTATCAGCTTGATTGACTCCATTTTCATCAATTGACTTTTCGATATTTCTGTGTGTTATTCGCAACCGAAGTCACAGTCTCTGGTACGTTTTCGGACGCTGTCGTTCAAATTTGTTATGCATAGAAGTTAGTTTCTCATTGAAAAGCTCAAACCAACCGAAAAACTAGGGCGTAAACTCACGCCTGCTGCGCTTTATTGCGCAACTTCAAATGGAATGGCTCTGTATGGCGTAAAAGACAATGGCTTCATCCCATGGGGTTAGACTGCCAATCTCACTGACTTTTGTTGCAAGGAGATTTGCAATTGATGGCTAAACTGCCGCCATTTCTCATCGCAGAAATAAGCGACTTGGTAACTTACTGTGTGTCTCTAAGTCCTGCAGTGTCATAACTTATAGTGTGTGTCTAAATAGCACTCTCGTGTACTTGTAAGCCATACAATTATTATAAATACATTAATTCATTTATTTGTATCTTATTCTCCTTTCAATTTGATTTATTCGTTTCATAACTATTTTCTTATAAACGAAATCTTCGACTGAAACTAACAAACTTTAAATAAGTATACCTGCCTCATAATGCAATAATAATAATAATCCTAACCATTCACTTACACACTAACGCTATTTGTATATTATTTACCATTTTCCTTTTTTACATCCGTATGTAGTTCCTTGTTCTGCAGGTAGAACATAACCAGTTGTACAGGATTGGCTACTGACGTTTTTCCTAGCAATATTAACGCGTATATGCGATATCCTGCATTAAATATATTAATTAAATTGATAATTAGTTGTTAGATGTAAGAACACCAATCAATACAAAAAAACAAGCAGAATGTATATTATTCATAATATGGTGAAATCACCTCATAAAGTACTGTAGGTTTTGTTTTTATGTGTATGGTTATAAAGATAAGCGGTTAGATTTTCACCTTAATTATCTAACTGTAACCTTAAATATAATAATAGAAGTGTGTATGTATATAAAATACCACCCATTATTCAATGAATGTTGTCACATTAATAGATTGCTACCCACATTCACATAGAATATACCCCCCCCCCCCCCTATTAATGAGCGAGCGTTAGTACCTTAGTTACCTTCGCTGAATGCGGAGAGGTTATATTTTAGACGGCATTTATTTATTTATTCTTCATCTTGTTATTCGCTTAACTGAAAAAGTATTCAACCAAATTGCCTGAAATTTGATGAAACAAGGTCATGGTCATTTATAACTAAAAAAGTATTGAACCATATTGCATGAAATAAAATGCGCAGCGCATTCTCAATAATGTGCAAATCTTCGAATGGCGCGGAACCTATAACATACTCGTGCAGATGGGGAAACAAATATTCGTACACATGAAAAATTGTATTTGTATCTATGTGAAATGCTTAACTAATATTTTTGGTACATGATATTAAATAATAATAATAAATTTGATTAATTTTCATTCTAACAAAATTAATGCATTGATAGAATTTAATTCTATGCATTTATATCTTTTATTGAGTTCAACAACTACCAGTTTATTCTTATAAACTCAATTAATGAATAGCACACATTAAATGGTATTTTCCCCATTCTTTCAGACATTTTGTCTTCATTGTTTTTATATTTGGTGCTACTCTTCTCCCAATTTGATTTTCAAAGATTGCATTAAATTTTCGACTGTGTTCAAGTCTGCCAGATGACTTGGCCATTGCAAGACATAAACAAGAGAATGATTAACTGAAAATAACGTTTTGTCTTGCAAAGAACAAGTCAGTCCCCAGACTGGAACCCAAAGGAGAATTAAAGGAGATATTAGGAAATTCAATTGAGAACTTTATTTCGACATTTAAATTTACATTCATTTCTGTTAGGATAAGAATTAGTCAAGTTTATTTTTATTACTTAATACTATGTAATTTACATATTATAATTTACCATAATTTGTTCTAGTTATGTCTTTCACATTTATAAAAATAATAAAATACCTGTTTTCATGTGTACGAATATTTGTTCACCCACTGTACGTATGTTTTTGCTGGCGATGCCATTCATTAAATGATGAACTTGATGCTACTGTAGTATGCATATATATAATATGTAATGTTCTAACGTATTTATAGTACAGTTATTAGCAACATTCATTGTAGTTTTATGTAATGTATTACAGTATTTGCAGTATTTACAGTATTTGCAGTATTTACAGTATTTACAGTATTTATAGTATTTACAGTATTTGCAGTATTTACAGTATTTGCAGTATTTACAGTATTTGCAGTATTTGCAGTATTTACAGTATTTACAGTATTTACAGTATTTACAGTATTTGCATTATTTGCAGTATTTACAGTATTTGCAGTATTTACAGTATTTGCAGTATTTGCAGTATTTGCAGTATTTACAGTATTTACAGTATTTACAGTATTTGCAGTATTTGCAGTATTTACAGTATTTGCAGTATTTACAGTATTTGCAGTATTTGCAGTATTTACAGTATTTACAGTATTTGCAGTATTTGCAGTATTTGTATTGCTTTCCATTATTAATGGGAGATTATTGTCAAATAGTTTTCGTTTTTTCGTCTCTTTTAAAATTCTAGAAATTCTAGAAACGACAACAAAGTTAGATATTACTATCAAATTGCTGTGTGAAGTATTCTATACTCCTAGTGTTATTACCTTCGCAGATTGCGGAAGGTAATATTTCAGGCAGCATTTATCTATATGTCATCTTTTACTCGCATAACTCAAAAAATATTAAAACCAAATTGCCTGAAATTTGGTGGCAACCAGGAACCGTTTGGTAAGATTTTGAGTGCGATAGGGTCGAGGGTTATTTACAAGCGGCGGCGAAGGTATGCGCTCTATGAGTGCCCGTCATCTAGTTATCATATGAATAACTAGTAATAATTATAAATAGATTTAACATAAGCATTTAATTTACATCTCAATTTATCATTTCGATTTAAATAAGGAATAATTATTAAATGACTTCATCTTTGAGAATTCAGCAGTCTAGCACCTATTATTGCACAGTGCACTGTTTAACATAGTAATGTCGCAGCCACTTACAGAGAAGTTTATCACTTTGATTTAATTCAAAGAAAGCTATTTGGAAAACATCTGAATGTAACAGAATACTCAAAAAATATATAATTTAACTCCGTCCCCCCCCCCCCCCCCAGGTGCACTGGCTCAGCCCCCCGTTCCACATGCAAAGTGCGTCCCTTCACTCTGTTCAGCGTGCACTGCTTCGGAGTGCCAGTGATCGTAGCGCTGGTTGCCCTGTGTCGCGACATGCTGCCCAGTATGAGAGACTCCATACTGCCTGCTCCACACTTCGCTCATGCCAGCTGCTGGTTTACTAGTGAGTTAGCGTGAAAGAGAGAGTGAGTTAGCGTGAAAGAGAGAGTGAGTTAGCGTGAGTGAAGAGGAGTGAGTTAATGCGAGAGAGATGTTAGTTAGTGCAGATGAGAGTGACTGTGATATAGAAGTTAGTAAGTGCGAGAGAGTCACAAAGATCAAAGGATCATCACAAGGCTCAATTTTCTTATCCAATGAAGGCCCCTGTGCACAGCCAGCTGTGGGCTCCAAATTGAAACTATCAACGAAGCATGGACTCTCTCTCTCTCTCAGTCCCCCACTTCGTGGCTATGCGTTTTGTCCACCACTCTTGTCCCTGGAAATGGAAAAACCCCAGACTGGCACTCAAATTAGATTCGGAGGCAATTATCGGCACTCGAGTGTTACCTGGTCTTGGTCAGCACCATCCTCACCTCAAAAGCAATCTTGTCCACAGAATCTGCCCCAAGGCAGCACTCACACAGAGAGGATGAATGGTGGCGACCTGATCTATCTCGCCACGGAAAGGTGCCAAGGATATATAAGTAGGTTGATCAACAGACACCAAGTGTAGGAACCATCATGGCAACGGTTGAGTTTCTGAACACTGTCACACTCCGAAACTCGATTATACCCAAGTATATTCAACACGATCAACACATTAGGAAATCAATGCATAGTAACCACATGAGAGTTCACATCACTACAGCCAGGATCAAGGGCTTGCTAATTCTGTAAGCCAGTTCACTGAGTATCCTGTCAAGTCGCCTTTTGAATGTGTCAACAGTCAGGCTGTTTCAAATATTATAGATCTTTGCCAGCATGAAGTACTCCAGATGAGCAGTGGTGAACCTTGGTATCTGTTTTAGTATCTGAATTGCCACTTGATGTACCCTAGGATCTTGTTTGCTCTCTTTTCAGCTTCTAGGCACTTGGGATCACTGGTGATCATCACTCCAAAATCCTTCTGTACATCTGTGGATCTTATTGGGGTTCCAACTAGCGTGTAGGCAGCTTCGGCGCTTCTACGACCAGGATGGAGTACTCTAAACTAGTCCACGTTGAAGGTTATCTGCCACTTTTCCGACCATTCTCCGATCTTGAAAAGATCACGATGGAGTTGTCCGCTGTATTTTGTATTTTTAGTGTTGATACCAATCTTTGTGCTGTCAGCAAACTCAGATGCCCTACTGACGATTCCTACGTCAAGGTGATTTATGTAAATAATAAAGAGCAGAGGACCAAGAACTGAGCCCTGGGAAACCCCGCTGGTTACGGGACTCCACACAGAGGCTACACCATTGACCACCACTCTTTGTCGCCTGTTATTTAGCCATGACCTGATCCATTGTAGGACTTATAAAATACAACTAACAGTTCGCGGCCCATCGTCATCATTACTCTATCATCTACATAAGCCGTTGATTTAGGAAATATCTAAAGGAAGTGGTGTCTAAGAAAAGTAAGTCATCTAAAACTGCAGAACCAGACGCAATGGGAATCAACCAACCACACAAGTAGTTGTTATTTTGCCATTAGCCTCTTGGAGGTAGCATGTCAAAGGCTTCCTTGAAATCAAGGTAGACGATATCAACAGCTTTGGATTTGTCATGCTCCTGAAGAACGTTGTAGAAGAACTCTAGTAAGATTGTCAGGCATGACTTCCCGAAAAGAAAGCCATGCTGGCTCTTTCCTATGAGCTGGTGTTCTTCCAGGTGATCCACACTCCTATCCTTGATGATGGATTCAAACAGCTTTCCAGGAACCGATGTCAAAGTAATCAGCCTTTAGTTACTGATGTCGGTGGTTTCATCGGTCTTGAACATTGAGGTCACATCCTCGATCCTTATGTCGTCGGCGACCTCGCCCGACTCCAAAGAGACATTGAAGATCTGTTGCCAAACCATCCGAAGTCAGAATGGAGTGAGAGATAGAGTGAGTCAGAATGGAGTGAGAGATAGAGTGATTAAGAATGGAGTGAGAGATAGAGTGAGTCAGCATAAGAGAGAGGTAGAGTTTCCATTCAAAGAATAATTGGTTTACCCTAACTCCTGTCCTCAGACCGTGGTGCACTGTTGGTGTACCTGATAGGTCCCATCACAGTGCTCATAGTGGTCAATGTGCTCTGCTTCATCTACGCCCTCTACAAGATGTGCGCCATCAGTCGCAGTGCGGGGGGGACAACTCTACAGTACGTACATTAATAGCATTTTAAATAGAATAACAGCAGACTGCTTTATATGTTATAGTGGAAAGTAACTTGAAAGGCAGTAAATAAATTACTGCTAAAGTAAATTTAAACTGGGAATTATGCCAGAGCATTAAAATAGTTTAATTGATATTAGGGTATGTATTTGGATTGGAGTTTAATTGTAATTCACGAGAATAAAAAGGAACCTGAATTAGAATGATGTTGTAAGGGGCTATAGTAGGAGCAAGGTATGTAAGTTAATATATCTGGAGAAGGAGCCTCTAAAAACAATACTGTAATTTTAAACATTAATGTCAATTTCAGATAACTAGTTGATAACTTGATATAGCATAATTCAAGAAAAGTATTGCCAATATTAATATTAAATTTGATCTATGATGAAAATGTTTGAGTTGCGACATCTAAACGTGGGCTGTTATTCTAGTTTTTTTTACATTTGAGAATTAATGCTATTGCCGTTTTTGTTTATAATTGAGAATTGATAAGATGAAATGGTCACTATTTTGTTCGTTCTCTGTATGCAAAGTCTGGCCCTAACTCACCTGTTTTACCTGTCTTTCCACAGCTTCAGGCAGTACCTGAAACTCTTCGCTCTGACTGGCGTGTCTTGGATCTTTGAAGTCATTTCCTTTTTCGCTAATATTACCTACGAACAAACTCCTCTCCATAACGTGTGGTGAGTGAGTGCGGGGTGAGGAGAGGCACACCCCTCCTATTTACATACAGTATTTATACCTTCAATTTTACAATTAAAAGTCCCCTCCAAGTACTTTTATATTTTTTAGTCCCATAAAATTTGCTAGCCTTATTTATTTCTATATACTTATGTATTTTTTATAATCAAAACACTAATACATATATTCCCATTTGCTATCGAGTTGCTATTTTTATGTACACCGTTTTTTAATGTCAGCCTGTTCAGAATTATTTATTCAATATTCCAATATAAAAGTAGTAAAGAGGAGAAACTTATTAAAAATGTTATTTACTTCAAATCTTCATTTACAAATTAAACAAAAGCCGAAGAAATAAGATTAGTTAATAAAATCCAAATCGGAAATTAAAACAATGAGTATTTCAATAAGAAATATGTGTTCACAATAGTTTATAATATTTACTTAAACTATATTTAATCTATAATATTTACTTGCCAAAATGGGAGTTCTTTTCTTCCAACCCACATGTATTCTATTTTAGCCATCGGACTATTTTTAAAATCTAAGAAGGTTTATTTTTCCTTGGTAGAACAATAATATTTATGTTGGATATAAAATATTTTTACTCCATACCTTTTGCAAATAGATCACTTAATCTTTTTCCTTTAGTTTCTAATATGACTGACCTCTAATCATTATTTAAAGATAACTATTCCTTTTTTTCAGGATTGTCTTTGACGTGATCAACATGTTGCAGGGAGTACTGGTGTTCTGTTTGTTCGTTTGTCGGGGGAAAGTGTTACGCCACCTGGCGGGTATTTGCTGTCCCTCTCTGGTGAAATCGGGTGAAGATAAGGAGAAAGGAGAGGCCCCTTGTAACACTGTGGTCTGACTACCTTTTCCCTTACAAGACAAGTACTTTCTAGTTATTTAACCTATTTAACACTCTTGTAATTTGGTCAACTGGCTACTGTAAATAGGAAGTTAATTCGTTTAGAATGATCACTTTTTGTCATCTTGAATCACCATGTGAAGAGGTACACTGAAATTAGCAATGTCTTCGCTATAGTAGGTCACTGAAATTAGCAATGTCTTCGCTAAAGTAGGTACACTGAAATTAGCAATGTCTTCGCTAAAGTAGGTACACTGAAATTAGCAATGTCTTCGCTAAATTAGGTCACTGAAATTAGCAATGTCTTCGCTAAATTAGGTCACTGAAATTAGTAATGTCTTCGCTAAATTAGGTCACTGAAATTAGCAATGTCTTCGCTAAATTAGGTCACTGAAATTAGTAATGTCTTCGCTAAATTAGGTCACTGAAATTAGCAACGTCTTCGCTAAATTAGGTCACTGAAATTAGTAATGTCTTCGCTAAATTAGGTCACTGAAATTAGTAATGTCTTCGCTAAATTAGGTCACTGAAATTAGCAATGTCTTCGCTAAATTAGGTCGCTAATAGCAAGAAGTTGTTGCTTGATTACATCTATGTAAGTGTAAATTATTTAGATATGAAGAAATAATTCTGAAATACAAAAAGGATAGTACAATTTGGACAAAAACGAGACGTAGATTGAAATTCTAAAGAATACTGGCAATTCTATTGGTAATTAAATTAACTAAATTTAAACTAAATATATTTAACATTTATTTTATAGCTTTAATATTAGCAAAGAATTTTTATTACATTTTTATCTTCAGTTAAATTTGATTTAATTTTTTTCCAATGAAAATTAACTATCAATAATAACAATTTTGAAATTACTTTATTTTTTGACTCTAGGGCATTCTGTAAATATTATTCTTAGAACTTTAACTTCATTCGTTAATGATTATTTAGTTACAAAAACAATTACTCTTTTATTGAGTTATAAAAGACTTTATTGTAAATATTATTGATGTGAAGTAGAGATTTTGACTATAAATGCTATAGTCAGTTTTGGTGTAATTGCACTACAACTACAAAAGAAAAGACTCCGCGTGATTTAAGTACTCCGTCAGTGTGAACTTATGTAACGCTCAATGTAACGAAGTTGTACCATTCGTATTTATATTTAATTCATTTTAGTTAAACCTGTAAATAATTCGTAATAAAGAGTTTTCTCGGAATGTCAATTAATACCCATCATTTGTTGAGATTTTCATATTAGAAATAAGGAGGGAGTTCCAGCGATTGCAATCAACGGAGTGCGAGGTAATTATTGTAGAGGGAAGTACGTGACTGTGTTGTGATGTCCTTTCAAATATTTTCAAGAATCAAAGCAATTCAAAATAAGACTTCATTAGATACTTACTATGTTTTGTCTGCCTTTATTTGTGCGCAACAAACGACAATATGTGTTACTTTTCCATCTTTGAGAACTAGAGCATTCGGACCCTGAAATTTGTGTCTTCTGAAGGCATTCATCTTCTGAATTGAATGAAACTATCGCTGTTAGAACCAGGCAGACTCCCTTGTTACACTCGAGGTCACAACAAGGCCTCTACCGATGGACTTCATGACTAAGGAGGTGCACGATAGTTGCATGCAGCGATAGTTGCGATCATCACTCAGCAATCATCGCCCAGCGTTTATCCTTGAGCACTACTTCAATGCTATTCCTGTGGGGATGTTTTGCAACGAGCGATTATTGCTGAGCACTATTTCAATGTATTCCTATTTCCTACTGCTGGGAGATCATCGCTGAACGATGATCATAACAATCGCTGCATGCAAAACGTACCTTTAACCGCAGAATCATTGAGGTGCATCTAGGTAAATGTGTCGACACAAGTGCAGTAACAAGTTCCCAGTTTTTGTAAGGAAACAGAGAACAGTATAGTTATTCAATTAAAAAACAACTTGATTTTGTATTTTTGCGAAATGAAGAAAGAAAAAGAAGTTGTGAAATAAAATATTTATTTTTTTATAGGAAGCACATATTTTAAGCAATATAAAGTAAAAATATACCTAACTTCTTATTCTTTTGAAATAAACCTATTGAGCGGAGCGAAAGAGCTCCTATTTATTAGTAATACGTAGTCTTAAGATAAAATAATTCCTTATGCCGTTGGACTAGTGCAATTTCCCCATTTTGCATTGTTTACATCTTAATTTGATGTATCATTTACTTAATGTATTACTTTTTATTGATAATTGACGTTATTTCATTACATTTCCTCAATAGGTCGACTGCATTTCTATGAATTAATCTATTTCGGTACCAGATTGTACCTAGAATGAGTATTGCGTCATGTATCTTTCGATCACAAACTACTCCATACGTTAGCCAGCTATAAAAGGCTTTCGCGGGAAAACTAAATCTCATTACGGCGTCTCTGAAGTGTAATCAGGACGGGGGTGGAGGAGGTAATATATTTTATCTTAGGACTACGTATTACTAATAAATAGGAGCTCTTTCGCTCCGCTCAATAGGTTTATTTATTAGTAATACTACGTCCTAAGATAAAATAATTCCTTATGCCGGAATTCTTTAACACAGCCGGAGGTGAAATTGGCAGGAGGCGTTCTGATGCACGAAGACACGAGAACATCCTATAATATAAAGATTAGCTACTGACTTTAATAGCTTGGCACCATAAAGAATTTACTAAATTAAGATTTCAGTAAAGTCTATTAGTAGTTTCAATATATGAAATTAAGACTTCTGGTTAACCAATAAAACTAGGAAATTGTAAAGGTAAGGAACATAATATTTCAATAATAATAATATTGATCCACTTAAACATAATATAGTAATAATGAACATCATATAGTAATAATAATGATCCATTGTAACCTTAAAAGTTATAACATAATAATAATGATCCACTTGACTATTATAACACAGTGACATAACTACAAAATCATTTCAGACAAAAGTTTATCACTTTCTGGATATGACAGTTCTTCCAGCAACGCATAGAGGAAGATCCGTATCAACTGGAACACAATAAGTGTTTATGAATGGATTAGGCGTTGACCAGAATCCATTCTTCACTATATCCTCCAACCTTGTTCCTCTCGCCCAGCTAGCGCTGAAAGCATACTTTCTGAGGTCATGAGGTCTACCTTGGAGACTTCCATCTATCTTGCTGATAGCTTTCGAGATCCAGTAGTTTATTCGACCACCTCCTAACGGTCTTCCAGATTTAGGATGCAAGAAAAGGTGACCATTGTGATCTTTATCTTGAGTTGCCTTCAAGTATTGGTTGATTGCTAATGCTGGACATAGTGGATGTTGTTTACCCAGTTTGGGGAAGCACACAGGGGGAGGATTGCGGTCGGATGTCTGATTTTTAAACAAAAAATTCTGTCTGATAGGTAATGTTATAAATTTATCGTCTTCTACTAAACCCAGTCGTGACATTGCATGTAGTTCAGAAGATCGATTTCCGCTTGCTAGTGCTGTTAGAAATAAAGCTTTATAAAGTTTAATTTCTGTAGAGGGATTATTCCTAAATTCTTGTTTCGATAAGGCCTCTAATGCATGATTGAGCGACCACCGAGGTATTAATTGCTGCTTTGGTGGCTGTTGTAAGAAAAAGCTTTTAGCAAGTAGAGAGAAATCACGATCAGAAAAATTTACCCCAAAGGCTTCTCTTATTGGCCATGCTAAAGAGCTCTTGTATCCTAGGACAGTTCTTGGAGATAAGCTTAGTTTTCTATGGGCATAGAGCAGAAATTTGAGAATAGTTCTTTTAGTAATGGTGACAACTGATGTCGGCAACCATCGAGTGAAGCTGTTCCATGCTGCCTGAGCTTGTTTCTGAGAAGATACTCTGTATGCCTTGACCAATTGCTCTGCGACGTTTTTGCCTCTTGATATTGTTAATATTTTCGTTAAAAACGAAATGCGGTCCATTTTCCGTAACCAACGGATACAGATTCTATGATGTTCCCTTGTACCTCTTGTACCAAGGGCTCTCTTATATGCAGATGTTCTATTGATCTGTTGTAAAGATCTGGAAACCATGCTGCTGTGGGAAGCCAAGGGGCTATGAATATTCCCTGACCTTTGTATGACCGCAGTTGTGGTAGAAGTTGAGGTATCATCTTTACTGGTGGGAAAATGTAAACATGTTTCCAATTGTTCCAATTCACTAATAGAACGTTCGAGTCCTCTGCAAGAGGATGTGGAAAAGGTGAGATGAATCGATTCAGTTGAGTATTTAGTGGTGTTGCCATTAGATCGATTGATAGTTGGTGGCCGTACCATCGATGGATTACTCGGAAGGTTTCCTTTGGTAAGCACCATTCTGTCGGAAGAGGTGTTGTCCGACTCAGAGCATCGGCTACCGTATTCAGAGAGGAAGGTATGCGAGTTGCCGTTAGAACTATTGTTTTCTTTTGGCAAAGACTCATCAGACTCTTGCTTTCTTTGAGAAGAGTTGGTGATTTTGAACGTCCTTTTGTTATTGTTTATCGGGCTACTTCGTTGTCGATATATACCAGAAGGTTGCATTTGCTCATTTTGAAAGACAAGATTGCTTCTTTCACCGCCTTCAATTCGAGTACATTTATGTGCGTGTTGTGGAACTCCTTCGGCCACAGTCCTTGGGAGGTTGCTGATGAATTCAGGAACGCCCCCCAACCGTCTAACGATGCGTCTGTCCATAGGAATGACCTTGGAAGGTCTGTCGCAAAGTGAGGAATTAAATTCCATATTGCATTCTGTGTCCAATACCACAGAGGACGTCTTAGCTGTGGTGGTAGTGTCACTGGTTGGTCGCGAGATTGTGGACCTGCTATCAGGCTTGCTTGAGCTAATGGTTGGAAATGTGGTCTCATATGGAAGTGGACCTGACACGTAAAATTGATGCTTCCCAGGAATGCTTCCCATTGACGTCGTGTTATCGTTGTAGAGTGTAGCAAGCTGCGTGCCAATGCATTTATTTGAACTTGTTTTTCTCTCGGCATTGACCACTGTCCTTTTTGGCCGTTCCAGAGAACACCTAGCCATTCTAATTTTTCTGTTGGCACTATTGTCGACTTCTTATTGTGAGTCCCAGCGATCGTAAAAGATCGATCGTACGTGTCACCACTTTGGTTAATTGCTCTTTCGATTGGTGCCATAATAGCCAATCGTCGAGATATGCAACGACATTTATGCCTTCTTGGTGAAGTAGGCTTAGTGGCCATGACAGTACCTTGTGAATATGTACGGTGCCGGGCTTAAGCCAAAAGGAAGGCTTCTGAAAAAATACAGTTGGTTTTCGAAGGAGAACGCCAGAAATTTGTGCAGGTTGTTTCTCATTGGTATATGAGTGTATGCATCTTTGATGTCGAGGGAAGCAAACATCACTGGTGGTTTGACGATTTTGGCAACTGTCACATGATTTGTCATTTGAAACGTGTTTTGTTCTATGAACTTGTTCAGCTTGCTGAGATCCAAAATGAGTCGAAGGGAACCATCTTTTTTGGGAACGGAGAATATGCGGGACAGGAAACATGGCTGATTGGGTACTTTGTATATGACTTTGTTGATAAACCACTTCTGAATGAGTGGTTCTAATAGGGGCTGATTTTGAGTGGTTGATGGTAAGCTGAGGGTAGGAGGATGATTTTTCCATCGGCAATGGTAACCTCTTTTTACTGTATTGTAAATTTCTGGCGGGGCTGACTTCCAGAGGCTTGCAAAGTTCAGCAACCGCGCGCCAGTTTCATTTTGGAGTACGCTGCTTCCTTGGTTTGAATTTGCGTCTAGGGTTATTAGTTTTAGAATTGAATGAATTTGGGAACTTGTTTCCTGAATTACCCTGGTTGAAGAATGTTTTTTCGGACCTTCTTGGGAACTGAGTTTTTGAGTGTTGTTTTTTAAAGTAACAGTTTTGTTGTTGTGAACTCTGTTCTTGAGAATCTCTCCTTTGAATTTTAGACCATTTTGGAGGGCCTCTTTCGATATGTTCTTTGTTAAATTGCTTTCTGCTTGCGGCCTTATGGGTATAAATTTCAGACTTATCTCTTCTTTCATTACCTTGTGCAGGCTTTGAACGAAATTTCTGCTGAAAATGGCTTGGATTCAAATTATTATCCATTCTGATGCCCTCAGCATTTCTAATTTGAATAGATGAGGACCGAGCTTCTTGTAGTAGTTTCTCGGCTTCTTTGATAGCTGATTCTGAAAATAAGCCAGATGAAAGAACCGAATGATCCCGAAGAACCTGTGGAATTGCAATAGGTTCGATACTGCCCACGACATATTTCCTGATCTGTATTTTCTTCCTGATTGCCAGTTTAGCTTGATCCGCAAGGTAACTTAACAGCGACTTTTTGCTAAGAGCAGTGAACTCAGCCAAATTTTGTAAGTTCTTTTGCATTGGTAATGTAGTACCTGGTTCAGGTTTCATGAAGGTATTTGTCGAAGTTGCATAGTGCTGAAGGGTTTTCACAGTGAAGTCTACTAACTCATAATTTTGCCAAAGAAAACGAGTTGTTTTACGGAATTCTTCCTCGTCTCTTATGCTCTGAGCATCTTTATGCTCTCTGAATAGTTTATAAAGATCTGGATGCTCACGAGAACTCTGTTTATGGGGGAGGGAAGGAGCATTGAGGTAAGTCGACAATTCATCATTTTCAGAAAGTAAAGTGAATATCCCTGTTGGACGTGCAAAAATGTCTTGTCTTACAACTTTCTCTTCGACATCTTTTATTGTTTTCCAGGGAATCGTATTTGAAGAGATCATTTGCAATCCCTTGTTCGTGTCTGCTCCAGGGTACAAGTTTGTACTCAGACGTAAACTGTTTGTAAATATTCCTGCCACTTTAGTGAATACCTCACGACTTGTAGTAATGGAAGGTGATTCTTGGGTTCTTAAATATGAACCTTTACAAATGAAAGGTCTATAAAGCGGGTGAATGTTCTCTCCTGAATTCGTAGTGAATATTTGGAAGTATGGAAATGATTTTTCATCCCATGTTATCTTTACCAATCTTTGGTCGACAGGCAAGGATGTGATCTCCTGGTAGGCACCTTTCACGATCAATTGTGGAATTCCTTCCCACATATCATATCGGATCTCTTTTCCTAAGTAATAGCGAAGTTCATGATTATGACTAGTTAGTTTATCATGAAAGTACGGTTCCCATGATTGTGGCCTCGATGCAAACATTTTGTCGAGAACGTTTGCTGCCTGCTTATGCAATGGGTGTTTATGGGATTTGTTAATAGGTAGAGAGTTTATATCTTCCTCCGTGTCTGAGTTGATGATGATACTATCGGACATAAGGGGTGAATGAACTTCATTCACAGACTCATCCGAAGATTCTTTAGTGGAATTACTATCCTCTGACGACGTATTACCACTGTCAGGGTGTACCGACATGTTATTCATAACTCTCTTAGAGGATACTTCTGTGCCCAGTAAATTTGTTTCTGGTGACTCATCCGAGTTCATGTGTCCTGTGGTGGTTTTAAATAAATTTAAAAAACCAGGATCAGAACTGAAACGCGTCATGAAGTTAGCCCACCATTCATCAGAGATTGTATTTTGTTGTGGACAAAGGATTGATGAACTACGAGTAACAGGTGGTACTATACAATGTGTTTCTTCAGGTATGGAGTGATTAGATGTCACAACAGGGTTATTACAAGTATTCATATGTTGTATATGATACTCAGGTACAGACATACAGTACGAGATTGGAGTAGGTATGTATGAAGGATTGAGCGAGTTTTCTTGCAAATAAGGAGTTGGTTCGTAGTTCAATGAAGCATTATTATCTACGCGAATTCTTTTAGGTGAAGAAAACAATGGAGATCCATGACGTTTAGCATTCCCTATCCGTCGTTTCATTTGTGAGATTAATTTCTGAAATGTTGATTTCAGAGGTAACCTGACTTGCTTGAGATGGTGTTTGTGAATTTTCTAAGTTCAATTCAGGAGTCGAACTTCCTTTTTCAGCCGGATTGGTTAATTTAACTTCTTCTGAAGAGAAATTTCTCAAGAACCATTTATCGCGACTCCCTTCCATCTGTAAATTAGATTAAACGGGTGTCATAAAGGATATTATGATTCATTCATTATTTACAATAATGTATATAATACGTAAGTAAATAATTGAGTATTATAGAACAATAAATTAATTATTAGTTAGTTACCCAAGTAAAGGTAGAATAGCTCTTGTTCGGGGCTTTCTTGTTGCTCTTCATAATCCTTACGAACGTCTCTTCCCATCGTCTCCAAGCTGCTATGCAGGGTAACTGAAGAGAGCTTTCGAGAAACATGTGTCTCATGAAAAAGGAGCAGGCTGTACAGTTGGAAGGTTCATATCTTTTGTACTTTCCCGTAATGCAAGTGGCACATTTATCACACGGGTGGTTAATTGTCCTTGATACGATGGGCTTCTTATACCAACTGGAATGTTTACACCTGAATTCATCCATCGTTCGATTTGCAGATGTTGTCTGTTGGGATGGAGGATATGTTAGTCGGCAATATAATATACGTATTACTCATGAGAAAATATCTCTCATGAGTAAATGGTTATTTAAGCCATTAATTTAAAATTTAGAGTTAATAATTGGAAATAGTAAACATTTATCATTGTAATACACATTGAATTCTGTCTAGAAAGACATTTGAAATTCATCAAGATGTATTGTGCAATCACACGTTACTTAACGTCTCGTAAAATATTTTGCATTTAATAATGAGATAAGTAACTAGTTACGTTCCATAGTACTGTACTAGCTAATGCGTTCCATCGTACTGTATTAGCTAATGCGTTCCTTCGTATTGTACTAGCTAATGCGTTCCATTCGATGTACTAGCTTTTGCGTTCAGCCTCAATGTACTAGCTATGATGCGTTCCATCAAGTGTACTTGCTTTATTGCGTTCCATTTTAATGTACTAGCTTTATTGCAATCATTGTAACATACTAGCTATATTGCGTTACATCGTAATGTACTAGTTTTGTTGCGTTCCATTTTAATGTACTAGCTTTATTGCGTTCCATTTTTAATGTACTAGCCTTATTGCGTTCCATTTTCAATGTACTAGTTTTGTTGCGTTCCATTTTAATGTACTAGCTTTATTGCGTTCCATTTTAATGTACTAGCTTTATTGCGTTCCATTTTTAATGTACTAGCTTTATTGCGATCCATTTTTACTGTACTAGCTTTATTGCCTTTTTTTTTTAATGTACTAGCTGTATTGCGTTCCATTTTTAATGTACTAGCTGTATTGCGTTCCATTTTTAATGTTCTAGCTTTATTGCGTTCCATTTTTAATGTACTAGCTGTATTGCGTTCCATTTTTAATGTACTAGCTGTATTGCGTTCCATTTTCAATGTACTAGCTTTATTGCGTTCCATTTTCAATGTACTAGCTTTACTGCGTTCCATTTTTAATGTACTAGCAGTATTGCGTTCCATTTTTAATGTACTAGCTGTATTGCGTTCCATTTTCAATGTACTAGCTTTATTGCGTTCCATTTTTAATGTACTAGCAGTATTGCGTTCCATTTTTAATGTACTAGCTGTATTGCGTTCCATTTTTAATGTACTAGCTGTATTGCGTTCCATTTTTAATGTACTAGCTTTATTGCGTTCCATTTTTTAATGTACTAGCTGTATTGCGTTCCATTTTTAATGTACTAGCTGTATTGCGTTCCATTTTTAATGTACTAGCTTTATTGCGTTCCATTTTTAATGTACTAGCTGTATTGCGTTCCATTTTTAATGTACTAGCTGTATTGCGTTCCATTTTTAATGTACTAGCTTTATTGCGTTCCATTTTTAATGTACTAGCTTTATTGCGTTCCATTTTTAATGTACTAGCTTTATTGCGTTCCATTTTTAATGTACTAGCTGTATTGCGTTCCATTTTTAATGTACTAGCTTTATTGCGTTCCATTTTTAATGTACTAGCTGTATTGCGTTCCATTTTTAATGTACTAGCTTTATTGCGTTCCATTTTTAATGTACTAGCTTTATTGTTCCTTGTATTTACAAGTTATCCATCAATAATTCTGATAATTAAAAGTCACAAAGAGAAGTTAGTATCTTATTGCGCAGTGAAATATCAAAACCTAGTAAGTAGGTAGGTAGGTAGGTACCAAAATTTATTATATAGTACCTACCGAATACTACCTACCTAGGATAGAGATTAAATGACATACGACTGAAATATTGTAAATAAACAACATCGTTATATAATAAAGGAGTGCCTTTACGTACTTAAATTAAATTTAGTAACTAAATCAGAACTATTACGGATAGGAACTTCTTTGTTTAATCGTAGTTTAAATAAGTTAATAAACCATCAGATGGCTAAAAAACTTATTTCTAAAAAAGGGGAAAAAACTCAATAAAGAGCAAGTGTATTATGGAATTAAAACTCTAGCCAGTGAATGAACAATCGAGGATAAGAAAATATCCAAGTTGTACTCACGTTGTTGAAGCTTTGAAGTGATGCGTAGTTTAACACTGGCGAGAGTCTGGCTAAGCACAACCTCACTGAACGAGTGCTTTAGCCGTAATGAGATTTAGTTTTCCCGCGAAAGCCTTTTATAGCTGGCTAACGTATGGAGTAGTTTGTGATCGAAAGATACATGACGCAATACTCATTCTAGGTACAATCTGGTACCGAAATAGATTAATTCATAGAAATGCAGTCGACCTATTGAGGAAATGTAATGAAATAACGTCAATTATCAATAAAAAGTAATACATTAAGTAAATGATACATCAAATTAAGATGTAAACAATGCAAAATGGGGAAATTGCACTAGTCCAACGGCATAAGGAATTATTTTATCTTAGGACGTAGTATTACTAATAAATAATTAAATTTTCACCATTTTCTACAATCTCTAATGTGATGAAACTTTCCTTTGTTATGTTGGAATCAACATTTCCAAAGCAGAGGCCATTTATCAGGGATAATTTAATTGTAAAATATGTTAGTAATCTATAAAGAGAAGGTTATAACAAATTTCTAAACAAAAATTGCAATTTTTCTGAATAAAATGAAAGTCTAAAAATTTTGTATTCCATAATTCAGTAGTTCTACTTCAATACCATTTGGGCACTTTTCAATCATCACCACCATAAAGGCAAGGAGGTTCAAACACTTAAGGGAGCTTTGCTCTCAGCAAAGCCCGTTCACCACATCCTTTATTGCCGCCTGCTTTGGGTGGCACCCAGAACTGTACCTACAAGACAAGCCATGTAGTCCTCTGACACCAAGTCTTCCTTTTGTTGAGACATTGTTTTTGTTAACATTTAGGCTGTTAACAACTAGCCAGTCACACAGGCAAGTCGTTAACACATGTTAACAGCTTAAATGTTAACATTGGCATCTTTTTAAGTGGATGCGTGATAAAGAGGGATATATGGATTAAAAATGGAATAAGATAGACAGAAGTGATACAGTGAGAAACGAACTAAGTTAGTGAATGGTGGTGAAACAGTGTAACAGTTTTCTCCATTCCGAAGCTGACTATGTTCTGCGGGCTTCTCCAGTTAACAAGCACGGAGTAGAGATGTCAGTTGATTCTAGGGTTTAGGTAATCTATCGGTTGGCGACAAGAATGAGCTTCACAATTCTGTCATCCATTTTGAGAGCAATGGCTACCCTCAGGACTTCTGAAGCAAGCTATGTAACTATTTACGATATGATAGTCGCATTCAACTACAGTCCAGTTTCCTTACGAGATGCGGTAACAGTCGTGCTCTAGCCAACATAGGTGTGGGTACAGGGAGACCGGCCTGCAATCCCTGCTTCCATACCCCGACTGCATCCGTAGGTTTCCCGGTATCCACCACATTTGATATTGGAAGGAATATCGTTAACCAAATTATTTCACAAAATACATTGAGGATACGAAACCGAATAAGGTAATGTCTCTCACTCTCATATAACTCAGTCTTCCAAGGCCAACCGATAGATTACCTAAACCCTTGAATCAACTGACATCTTTACTCCGTGCTTGTTAACTGAAGAAGCCCGCAGAACATGTCAGCTTCGGAATGGAGAAAACAATGTCTCAACAAAACGTAGACTTGATTAACTTAATGATTCTCGATTCGAAATTGTTACTTTATCGTTATATTTGGCATCATATTTGTATGGGTATAAAAATGCGTACAATCTTAGAACAAAGGACATTGGCGGGGAATGAATACATATACTTTGTACATGAATAAACACATGTAATTTGTACGCGCATTGATACTAGGTAGCTACTTTTTTACACCTAGTCGATCGCAGAGTTCTTCTTCTCCTTCCCCACTCTCCACCTTGAGGGTAGTAGCAGTCAGCATGCTACATGCACAGATATACATCCAACATTTTATATATTTCTTTTGTTTCCCCCGCACACTCTTGCTTCATTATTTTTTTAGCGGGAGACATTGAGTTTAACATGTACATAATTCATCCTTATGAGTCCTCTTAATTCTCACGGCACCGTGAAATGTTTTTTCTGGTAGGCAGTGGTTTTATCTAATACGACCCTTCTAGCTTCACAGAAGTGACAGGACAATAACCCCCCAAGCAAAAAACCCCCGGTGCAAAAAAACCCGATCGATATAAATAGCCTAATTCAATTTTATTAATTTTCATTAATTTTTTATTAATAGAATTACTATATGTTATAAATATAAAGAGATATAGTGCACCTAAGGTTAGGTTAGCGGTCCGATTGGGAGGGGTTTGGGGAGGGTTGCCCCCCCCCCCCCCGGCCAGGTTTGATAGTGACAAAATGTATACTGCACTTATTTTTACAATAAAATAGGTAATTGGGTATACCTTATTTTGCAAAAAAAATGTGTCATATTTTCGAATAAAATGTAATAATTATTGGTTCGCATTGAATAATGTTATTATGAGGTTATTTAAACTCAGCGTTGAAGGTTTTATCAGGTTTCAAGCTTTCGAATAGAAAGATTGCTATTCATCATCAGGAGAAAGGTGGAAAACCTCGACCTGACTAACATTGACAAACATTGAATAATGTTTAATATATTAATAAAAATGAAATATGCTATTTATATAGACCGGGGGATTTTTGTCCGGGGGGTTTATTGTACGTTTTTTTTTTTGTCTGGGGGGTATTTTGCACGAGGGGTTATTGTCCTAGAATCCTTCACAGAATACACATCTACATTGCAGTGCTTGTACAACCAGGCCCAAAGCAGGATTAGTCCTAATATTCTTCCTCCCCTGCCCAGATAGCCCGTGTCCAGCCGTTTTAGTCGACAAGTTCTTTTCATGCATACTATATCTTCTCCTTCAGGTACCTCTCAATCTCAGGTCAGATTCATGCCCTGGTCAAGGAGGTGTTCTTCACGTCTCTGATTAATCTTCTTATTAGCCTCTATAAGTTCTCACTCCACTTCTTTCACGGTACTCCAGCTAATCCCTCTCCAGTGTTGCCACCCTGTGTCACTTTTCTTCGCATTTTGTAGTGGAATGCTGACGTTATTGGCAACAGAAGAATTTATAACGGCTCGATATCAAATTCACCAGGTGACCGAAACGAATTACCCAAAGGGATTATAATTTATAAGGAAATTATAATTAGAAGTAGATTTCGAACCAAACTAAAGTATCATATTTCAAAATGGCTGTCTTTGGCTTCAATCACTGAAGCACAAGAACGCAGCACCACTCCGTCCAACTAAACCAATGGAGCCTGTCCTGGGAGGAGCCTGCACGTGGTGGCAGGGCGAGACTGGACCTGTGCCAGTCTTCGAAAGACCTCCCAACTCCTTGTCCTCTTCGGGGGACGCGACCAGGGTGTCGCCTTGGGCCAAGCCCACCTACACGCACTACACTGGCACCAGAGCGTTTTTTCCCTAGTTGGGGGATATGAGCCGGCATATCTCCCCCTACTCACCCTCTTACTCTCCGGTGACATAGAAACTAACCCTGGCCCCTACATGTGTCCCTCTTGTGGCCGACCATGGACCCGTCGTACTGGAGGGGTCCATTGTGTCGGCTGCAATAGTTGGACACATTACAATATACGCTGCTCTGGTGTCCGCCAACATGGAAATATCCCACAGGGATGGCAGTGTAAAAACTGTCACCCTACACACAACATGACTCAACCCCACACACCCACTCCTACTCCTTCCTCTCCTCATCCTACCCTTCACCCTACCCCCGGACATCACCGTCCTCCCCTCCCTTCCTCTCAGGGAAGGGCTGCAGGAGGCGGTGCTGCTCGTCTCCCAGCTCCACTTCACCCTCCACGTGGGGGTGATGGAGGAGCGCCTATCCTTCCTCCTCCTTATCCTATAATTGGACGGCAATTGCCTGCCCGCCCTCCCCCTCGAGGGAGTGCTGGGACAGACACTCTCGTCCGACCCCCAGTTCCACTTCACCCCCCTCGTGGGGGTGGTGGAGGAACGCCTCCTATTCCTAACCCCCCTAGAGCTCCTAACATACACACACGCCACAACAAACTCAACATACTACAACATAACATAAACGGTATACACAACAAGCACATGGAACTTAAATCACTCCTACACAAACACCACATCCACATCGCCACAATCCAGGAAACTAAACTAACACCTGCCAGATTAACACCAAAGTTTCCTGGATACACAACACTTAGACTCGATCGGCCCACTCGAGGCGGCGGGGGCCTCATTACACTGATACACAAATCCATCCCGTTCACAAACACCACTGCCGAAACACACGCACGGATGCCACACGACCCCACACTTGAAATACAATCTACACGCATCCAAATTCACAAACATTCCTACAACATTTTCAACATATACATTCCCCCCACAGACTCATCACCCCCAGGATACCAACCCAATCTAAACTACATTAACACCATTAATAATTCATTTGTCCTGGGTGATTTTAACGCACATGACACTACTTGGCTCGCCACACAACATACTGACACAAGAGCTGACACCATAACAACACAACTAGACAACTACATAATCATGAACGACCCCCACACTCCCACACGCAAACCTTTTAACATCAACACACGACCCACATCACCTGACATAACCCTCCTCACCCCTGACATAGCCCTCCAGAGTTCATGGTCCGCACTCCATGAACTCAGTTCAGACCACCTTCCACTTCTCACCACATACATTTTAAGTACACCACTTGCCGCACAAAAACACAGACACACATTCACAAACTACAATAGAGCCAACTGGACAGACTTTTCAGCATCTGTGGATAATAACTTACACAACTTTGACATAAACACCTTCCCATCCATAGATGCTGCCACAAAACATCTCACTGACATCATCATTAACGCAGACAAACACTACATCCCTACAGGCAACATTAGACACTACAACCCCACATTCACACCACACATCAAACACCTGATACAAACACGCAAATACCTACGCTCACTCCCACCCACACAAGACACGATCACACGCATACAACACCTTAACACTGACATAAGTGCGGAGATTACTGCCCAACAAAAACACAAGTGGCAAAACACACTAGACACCATTAATTTCCGCACTGACGCAAACAAACTTTGGAAACTTGTCAAGGGACTCAACAACAAATACATGGACCAACCAAAAACACATGAGTCCCTCACACAAAACAACACTATACTCACTGACACACAACAGGCGAACGCTCTCAATAAGCACTATGCTTCCACAAGTAGGTTACCCACCCGCCCAGTAGATAGGATTATACTGCGTCGCCTGCACAAAACATGCACTCGAAAGCTCCTCACACCCCCCTTCACCCCGGCAATGGTTACCGAGGCCATCCGGGTTTCCAAGAACACTTCCTCCACAGGTCCTGATGGCATATCAAACAAACATCTAAAACATCTAGGGCCACTTGCCATCAGAGCCTTCACAGACATCTTCAATTTCTCACTTCAGAACAATAGTATACCCAACACCTGGAAACTTGCCAAAATCATCCCGATCCTGAAGCCCAACAAACCCCCCACAGAACTGGCCTCATACAGACCTATATCACTCCTTTCCACCCCATCCAAAATACTCGAGAGGCTAGTTCTAAACAACATTTCACCACACATCCCACTATCCCCCTCACAACACGGCTTCAGATCCCAACACTCCACAGCTACTCTTCTTACCCACCTCTCACAGACAACACTCGAAGGCTTGAACTCCAACAAACCTGCGGATAGGACAATTATAGCTGCCATAGACATTAGTAAAGCCTTCGACACGGTACCCAGACACCTACTAATTAACAAAATACTCAACAGACACATCCACGACTCATATAAAAAATGGCTTGCCAATTATCTCTCAGGCCGCTCTGGCAAAACACTTTACAACGGCAAGTCCTCCAGAACACTTCACTACACTGACGGGGTACCGCAGGGCTCCGTACTCTCACCTACACTCTTCAACCTATACCTTCACGACCTCCCTACGCCAACACACACCTCGGTTTACACTCTTTCATACGCAGATGATGTCACCATCATCTCACAACATCCCAAACACGAGACCGCCGCCAACAATTTACAAACATACATCCACTCACTAGAAGACTGGCTAGAAACAAACAGATTAAAGGTCTCCGCAAACAAATCTTCTGTCACCTTAGTTACACCCTACACCCTTGAATACAGAACCCATCCAAACATTACACTCAACAACACTCCCCTTCCCATTAACAACACGCCGAAAATCCTTGGAGTTACACTCGACCGCGGCTGGACGTTCAAACACCACATAACCGACATTAACAACAGAGCCAAACAAAGACTGAACGTCCTCCGCGCACTCACTCACACAACTTACGGACAATCCAAGGAAGACATAACAACACTCTACAAACAATTCATCAGACCCATCCTCACCTACGCCTACACAGCCTGGTCACCTGACATATCCAACACCCTCCTACAGACACTCCAAAAAACACAAAACACCGCACTCCGCATTGCCACCGGTTGTACACAAACAACACCCACACACCACCTACACACAGAAACACGAGTCCTACCTCTCACCTCACACATGGACATGAGGGGCACACATTTTTACACTTCTACACTAGACCCCTCACATCCCCTACACTACATGCAAACTGAGAGGAGGACACCACGCACACTACACATCACCCCCTCCACACACTACAGACACCTCTACACCACTCTCCCCCCCACACCTGACAACACTTCTCTTCACAAACACATACGCACCACTTTCACACAAAGAGCTCTAGCTTCCTCACTTCCTAACAAACTCCTTGGGTCTAGGCCTCCAGCCATCGACCCTAGTGAGTCGGCCATGTCTCGTCGTGATAGGGTCACCCTATCACGTCTGAGATGTGGCCACCATCCTTCTCTTCCTTACTACATGCACAGGATTGGGAGGTCGGACTCTGATCGGTGCGACTTCTGCCAAGCCGACCAGGGCACGATCTCTCACATTCTCACACAATGTCCATCACTACACCAACACAGGACTACACACAACATTCACTCACTGGAGCACCTTTGGACCCATCCTCAGGCAGTTATTAACTTCCTGAGTGATGCGGGTTTCCCTTAGGCCCACACACTCCCACACAGTGCCTCGGGTGGCTGAAACCCGGGGCGCCCCTGGCCGCCCCTCCGTCCCGGCGAGGATGTTGGGGAGGTCAAACAACAACAACAACTAAACCAATGTACAACTAATGGTTAACTTCAAAGAATTCAGATTAGGATAAGAACGAGTTTAAAATTCGCTTTCCATAGCATTGATGTCAAGACTATAGAGTGGTCAATGGTCATATTGTTTTGTTCCAATAGTCTTAGAAGTCCTCTGCACCACATTTGAGCCCTATTTGGCATGTGGTCTCTATTGAAGATGAAATTTGTTGAAAATGATTCAAAGAGACAAGGAAGGATTTTTTAATGCAAAATATTCAGATTAACATGACTGTTGACTTCGATTCCTCCATCGATGACGATCAAAGTGAGATCTGATCATATCTCATGGATCAGCAGTCCATACTATGACGAAAGCGGACTTCTGACATCTCAAATAGCTCTTAACATTTAAAAACAAGTACCAAGTCTCATGGGCAAAAAGCGTTAAACCCAATCATTCTGACTATTGGTGACAACCTCAATGTACATATCTTCTCGTCGAACTAAATCAAAACCTTTTCTGAGAATTGTTCCATCTTTCGCAACATCAGTTTGCCTCTTTTCAGCCTTATTTTCATGGATGCCTCAGAAATTAGCTGCATATTTAGACTTCTTTTAATATGGAGGAAATATTAAAGCCTCCTTGATTTGCCTCTGCATTGAGAATATTTGGAACTTATTTCTTGATTTTAGTAAATTGCCTCTTAACTGCAAAATGAAACTTCCGGTGCTAATTTAGCGCTTTCTTCTTGTAATTGGTCTACTGTCGGTTGTGTCGGAATGCTCCAGTGATCCTGTTGTTTCCAGGCTTTGTGAATGGTTTTGCAACACACCTTTTGACGACATCCTTGGTACTAATACCAGCGCTCTTGCAGGCAACAATCTGATCACTCATAACCGTATCAGACGTTCCTTCAAAACTACTGTAATAAAGGTTTTTAAAAAATTTATATACGGTGGCTAGAACCTAAAAATTTGAAGGCACAGAACAAAGCATTAGGCTAACACTAATAATGGTAAATCTTTTTGGTCTGCCCTGTATAGCTTTGTTGAAGTAATCGAAGCTCGAACGGTCTTTTAAGACTTCTATCTTCATTGGTTTCTTTTCTATGTTTGTAGATTGACCCGTTGGGTTTGGCGGAAACTTACTGATACTTTTGAACAACAATAACCTCCGTAAATATCGATCTGCTTCCTTTAGTTATTACCCGAGAGGTCCAATTTATTTGCACTGAATTGGCGGGAGAGACCCTCTCATTGGGCAATATTTATTACATTTCACCATTTCATTCCTATCCTGCTGGTAACGTGTTAGGCTTTCTAGATTGCGCACCTTTCAAAGAATCTTCGTCTGAGAGACTTCAATGCGCATGAGCCTTCGCGTGACTCAAAGTTATTTGGAGTCACAGAAACAGGTCTACAAAGACTTATGCTGTTACATTTAGTCTTAATTTTTATACTCATTTTACTACCTAGTTACTGACATTTACTATCTAGTTAGTAGTTACTGACATTTACTATCTAGTTAGTAGTTACTGACATTTACTATCTAGTTAGTAGTTACTGACATTTACTATCTAGTTAGTAGTTACTGACATTTACTATCTAGTTAGTAGTTACTGACATTTACTATCTAGTTAGTAGTTACTGACATTTACTATCTAGTTAGTAGTTACTGACATTTACTATCTAGTTAGTAGTTACTGACATTTACTATCTAGTTAGTAGTTACTGACATTTACTATCTAGTTAGTAGTTACTGACATTTACTATCTAGTTAGTAGTTACTGACATTTACTATCTAGTTAGTAGTAACTGACATTTTATCGTCTAGTTACTTCCATTTTGCAGTCTTCAGAAGTGTTACTCTCCCATGTTTTATTTTTCAATTTTCTATTCATCGGGTATATCTTGTTTACAAAATATTTTAGAGGTAAGATGAACAAGGTAAATGAAATTACATTTCTTCCATTCAATGTATTCATGTATTTCCATATAAGGCTTTGCGCACTGAGTATATACATGGCAATAGTAAGAAAAGAAAACAAATTTGGCACTAGCATCTAACAAAGCAGCACAGAAGATATTCAGATCTGTCTCCAAAGTAACTCATACTAACAGAGTGATAGTCACTACTTATGGGACACTAATATATATTGTACACAAAATAATAAAGCGTTTAAAGCATTTAAAGTAAAACAACAACATCTAGTTAGCATAAAAAAACTAATAAATCATACAAAACAGTCCACACGGTCATTTTTCTTTTCACTGACGGCCTATTTACACTAAGATGCATAATATCTTTACTACAGACTAGGTAACTTCATTACTGAGTTATTTAGGAGTATATTATTCTGCTCACAAACTGGTAAGGCATAGCGTCTCATTTAAGGCACATACTACCATAACAGTTACCAGCCAACAAATTATGAGTTGAATTCTCATCAGAGAGAGTTCATTTTTGTGTTAAATAACATTTCAATTCGAAACATTCTCTATTTTAAGCTGCACTTTCAAATTAATTCCTTAAATACTAATACTTTTTCCCATTTTTATTTGGACTATTATAAATATTGGCCTCTTCATTATCTGAATATAATCATTGCATTTACATCATCAATTGACAAAGAAGGCAGCTCTAAAATCTAGTGAGTAAACGTCCCCTACGCTTCATTTTGACGTCAAAGTGACGGAGATTCCATCCAATATCACACTCTTTATTCAGCGGGCTTTACCCGCCTGTTGCCACCATTCAGCACGCATTTCATGTACGCCTCTTGAGTCAAGTGGTAGTCCTTGTATGGAGGGCATAGGCAGGAACTTAACTGCTCCAGGTTCTCTTTCAGGAGAGTTTCTGCTTTTTCCAGGTTTTTGTCTTCTATCTCCTTGCAAGCCGCAGAGTAGGTCTTTTCGGAGTTCTGCGGAGAGACCAAAGTTAAGAAGTGTTAGGTAGCTGCCAAAGGGAGGGAGAAGAGACCAAAGTTAAGAAGTGTTAGGTAGCTGTCAAAGGGAGGGAGAAGAGACCAAAGTTAAGAAGTGTTAGGTAGCTGCCAAAGGGAGGGAGAAGAGACCAAAGTTAAGAAGTGTTAGGTAGCTGTCAAAGGGAGGGAGAAGAGACCAAAGTTAAGAAGTGTTAGGTAGCTGCCAAAGGGAGGGAGAAGAGACCAAAGTTAAGAAGTGTTAGGTAGCTGTCAAAGGGAGGGAGAAGAGACCAAAGTTAAGAAGTGTTAGGTAGCTGTCAAAGGGAGGGAGAAGAGACCAAAGTTAAGAAGTGTTAGGTAGCTGTCAAAGGGAGGGAGAAGAGACCAAAGTTAAGAAGTGTTAGGTAGCTGTCAAAGGGAGGAAGAAGAGACCAAAGTCAAGAAGTGTTAGGTAGCTGTCAAAGAAATGGGAAAAGAGACCAAAGTTAAGAAGTGTTAGGTAGCTGTCAAAGGGAGGGAGAAGAGACCAAAGTTAAGAAGTGTTAGGTAGCTGTCAAAGAGATGGGAGAAGAGACCAAAGTTAAGAAGTGTTAGGTAGCTGTCAAAGGGAGGGAGAAGAGACCAAAGTTAAGAAGTGTTAGGTAGCTGTCAAAGGGAGGGAGAAGAGACCAAAGTCAAGAAGTGTTAGGTAGCTGTCAAAGAAATGGGAAAAGAGACCAAAGTTAAGAAGTGTTAGGTAGCTGTCAAAGGGAGGGAGAAGAGACCAAAGTTAAGAAGTGTTAGGTAGCTGTCAAAGAAATGGGAAAAGAGACCAAAGTTAAGTAGTGTTAGGTAGCTGTCAAAGGGAGGGAGAAGAGACCAAAGTTAAGAAGTGTTAGGTAGCTGCCAAAGAGAGGGAGAAGAGACCAAAGTTAAGAAGTGTTAGGTAGCTGTCAAAGGGAGGGAGAAGAGACCAAAGTTAAGAAGTGTTAGGTAGCTGTCAAAGAGAGGGAGAAGAGACCAAAGTTAAGAAGTGTTAGGTAGCTGTCAAAGGGAGGGAGAAGAGACCAAAGTTAAGAAGTGTTAGGTAGCTGTCAAAGGGAGGGAGAAGAGACCAAAGTTAAGAAGTGTTAGGTAGCTGTCAAAGGGAGGGAGAAGAGACCAAAGTTAAGAAGTATTAGGTAGCTGTCAAAGGGAGGGAGAAGAGACCAAAGTTAAGAAGTGTTAGGTAGCTGTCAAAGGGAGGGAGAAGAGACCAAAGTTAAGAAGTGTTAGGTAGCTGTCAAAGGGAGGGAGAAGAGACCAAAGTTAAGAAGTGTTAGGTAGCTGTCAAAGAAATGGGAAAAGAGACCAAAGTTAAGAAGTATTAGGTAGCTGTCAAAGGGAGGGAGAAGAGACCAAAGTTAAGAAGTGTTAGGTAGCTGTCAAAGGGAGGGAGAAGAGACCAAAGTTAAGAAGTGTTAGGTAGCTGTCAAAGGGAGGGAGAAGAGACCAAAGTTAAGAAGTGTTAGGTAGCTGTCAAAGAAATGGTAGAAGAGTACTGAACGAATGGCTTTAGAAACTAAAAGTGAGAGAAAAAAACCCTAACATTTAATGATGCTCTGATTTTGAAATTAGTGAATTGATATACATATAGTCAGATATTTGTAGCATTCTATTATTTTCCTTAATTGTAATGTAACAGAAACTATTCATAGGATATAAATGACTCAATACTTTAATAATAAATTTTCTCCACAGCCACTTTTCCATACCGTGAGGTTTTTTAGAGCAGCCAAAATGTTTGTTTGGTCCCCACAATTGACACATTTGTACAACGGGTTGGGTGAGTCCACTTTCACGAGGATAGGGGAAGAACACTTGTGGCACTTGAACTTCATCTTAGAGTCGTCAATATTGAGGAAAGTAGGCCAGTTCTCAGTGCAAGCCTGTAACCAAAATATTAGATTATTTAATGTCACCATGGGTCCATGATGCAGAAGACAAAATGGGTATTTTAAGTTTAATGGTTATGGTATTAGATTTAGGAATTTCGAAAATAGTAAATTAATAATTTAACGGTAATATTCCTATCGATACAATATATTGAATGCTTCTACCTGTTCAAAGTGTAATATCTTCTAACTGCTCACCTCGCACTGACAGTCAAACCAGTACCTATCCACTAGCTGGTTCTTTCTCTCACTCTTGCCAGCAGAGGAGTAACAGGGGCCGTAGTTCTCAGGCACCAGATCACCCTTAGCGATGGGGCGCACCGCTTTCGTGATCACAGAGTGACCGCTAAAGTACCTGAAAACCAGAACAGTAATTGAAAGATAAATAGGGTACAGAAACAATCCTATAGCACTGTGAGGGGGGCGAGCGAGTGATATACATATAGTGAGAGTGTTTCGACAGTGGTGTTAGTGAAGGGTATGTTTTTGTGGGGCCCCTACACGAGGCCTCCTCCGCCTCGTGTAGGCCGACCGTGTTTTAGTGTTGTGTATCCAGGAATCATTGGTTTGATCTTGTTATTGGTGTGTTTTGTTTCCTGGATAGTGGCTATGTGTATGTGGTGCTCGTGTAGGAGTGTCTTGAATTGCATGCGTTTGTTTTGAATGCCATTTATGTTAAGCTGTAGAATCTTCAGTGTGTTGCGTGGAGAAGAAGGAAGAGTAGCAGGAATGACAGGATCAGGTTGAGGAAGGGAAGGACCATCATGTCCAGGTGCTGGAACGGATGGAAGAAAAGTTTGTCTCATCCAGCCACTATGTCTCACGTAGCCACTATGTCTCATTTAGCCACTATGTCTCACCTAGCCACTATGTCTCACCTAGCCACTATGTCTCACCTAGCGACTATTTCTCATCTAACCACTATGTCTCACCTAGCGACTATTTCTCATCTAGCCATTATGTCTCACCTGGCTACTATGTCTCATCTAGCCACTATGTCTCACCTAGCGACTATTTCTCATCTAGCCACTATGTCTCACCTGGCCACTATGTCTCATCTAGCCACTATGTCTCACCTGGCCACTATGTCTCATCTAGCCACTATGTCTCACGTAGCCACTATGTCTCATCTAGCCACTATGTCTCACCTAGCCACTATGTCTCATCTAGCCACTATGTCTCACCTAGCGACTATTTCTCATCTAGCCACTATGTCTCACCTGGCCACTATGTCTCATCTAGCCACTATGTCTCACCTAGCGACTATGTCTCATCTAGCCACTATTTATCATCTAGCCACTATGTCTCATCTAGCCACTATGTCTCACCTAGCGACTATTTCTCATCTAGCCACTATGTCTCACCTGGCCACTATGTCTCATCTAGCCACTATGTCTCACCTAGCGACTATGTCTCATCTAGCCACTATGTCTCACCTAGCGACTATGTCTCATCTAGCCACTTTTTCTGATCTAACCACTATGTCTCATCTAGCCACTATGTCTCACCTAGCGACTATGTCTCATCTAGCCACTATGTCTCACCTAGCGACTATTTCTCATCTAGCCACTATGTCTCACCTGGCTACTATGTCTCATCTAGCCACTATGTCTCATCTAGCCACTATTTCTCACCTAGCGACTATTTCTCATCTAGCCACTATGTCTCACCTGGCCACTATGTCTCACCTAGCGACTATGTCTCATCTAGCCACTATGTCTCACCTAGTCACTATGTCTCATCTAGCCACTATGTCTCATCTAGCCACTATGCCTCATCTAGCCACTATGTCTCATCTAGCCACTATGTCTCACCTGGCCACTATGTCTCATCTAGCCACTATGTCTCACCTGGCCACTATGTCTCATCTAGCCACTATGTCTCATCTAGCCACTATGTCTCATCTAGCCACTATGTCTCATCTAGCCACTATGTCTCATCTAGCCACTATGTCTCACCTAGCGACTATGTCTCACCTAGCCACTATTTCTCATCTAGCCACTATGTCTCATCTAGCCACTATGTCTCATCTAGCCACTATGTCTCACCTAGCCACTATGTCTCACCTAGCCAATATGTCTCATCTAGCCACTATGTCTCATCTAGCCACTATTTCACATCTAGCCAATATGTCTCATCTAGCGACTATGTCTCATCTAGCCACGTACTATGTCTCACCTAGCCACTATGTCTCACCTGGCCACTATGTCTCATCTAGCCACTATGTCTCACCTAGCGACTATGTCTCATCTAGCCACTATGTCTCACCTAGCGACTATGTCTCATCTAGCCACTTTTTCTGATCTAACCACTATGTCTCATCTAGCCACTATGTCTCACCTAGCGACTATGTCTCATCTAGCCACTATGTCTCACCTAGCGACTATTTCTCATCTAGCCACTATGTCTCACCTGGCTACTATGTCTCATCTAGCCACTATGTCTCATCTAACCACTATTTCTCACCTAGCGACTATTTCTCATCTAGCCACTATGTCTCACTTGGCCACTATGTCTCACCTAGCGACTATGTCTCATCTAGCCACTATGTCTCACCTAGTCACTATGTCTCATCTAGCCACTATGTCTCATCTAGCCACTATGCCTCATCTAGCCACTATGTCTCATCTAGCCACTATGTCTCACCTGGCCACTATGTCTCATCTAGCCACTATGTCTCACCTGGCCACTATGTCTCATCTAGCCACTATGTCTCATCTAGCCACTATGTCTCATCTAGCCACTATGTCTCATCTAGCCACTATGTCTCATCTAGCCACTATGTCTCACCTAGCGACTATGTCTCACCTAGCCACTATTTCTCATCTAGCCACTATGTCTCACCTAGCGACTATGTCTCATCTAGCCACTATGTCTCATTTAGCCACTATGTCTCACCTAGCCACTATGTCTCATCTAGCCACTATGTCTCATCTAGCCACTATGTCTCATCTAGCCACTATGTCTCACCTAGCCACTATGTCTCACCTAGCCAATATGTCTCATCTAGCCACTATGTCTCATCTAGCCACTATTTCACATCTAGCCAATATGTCTCATCTAGCGACTATGTCTCATCTAGCCACGTACTATGTCTCACCTAGCCACTATGTCTCACCTAGCCACTATGTCTCATCTAGCCACTATGTCTCATCTAGCCACTATGTCTCATCTAGCGACTATGTCTCATCTAGCCACTATGTCTCACCTAGCCACTATGTCTCACCTAGCCACTATGTCTCACCTAGCCACTATGTCTCATCTAGCCACTATGTCTCATCTAGCCACTATGTCTCATCTAGCGACTATGTCTCATCTAGCCACTATGTCTCATCTAGCCACTATGTTTCATCTAGCGACTATTTCTCATCTAGACACTATATGTCTCATTTAGCCACTATGTCTCATTTAGCCACTATGTCTCATCTAGACACTATATGTCTCATTTAGCCACTATGTCTCATCTAGCGACTATGTCTCATCTAGCCACTATGTCTCATCTAGCCACTATGTCTCATCTAGCGACTATTTCTCATCTAGACACTATATGTCTCATTTAGCCACTATGTCTCATCTAGACACTATATGTCTCATTTAGCCACTATGTCTCATCTAGACACTATATGTCTCATTTAGCCACTATGTCTCATCTAGACACTATATGTCTCATTTAGCCACTATGTCTCATCTATTTAATAATCTCCTGTTAATTGAAATGTTTTTGATAGCTGTAAAGAGTGTTCCACTCACCTGACTTGTGCAGAGTGGCACGAGTGGTTGAAGTAGGCCAGTGTGGGGTAAATGGCTGCCCCGAGACTGGTGTTCTTGGCCCCTTCCAACTGTTTGGGGGCTGTCACGATGAACTCAGACACCTCGTGGGCGTTGAACTGAATTATCTGGAGGAAGCGGAGCAGCAAACCACCAGCAAGAGCTTCCTGCTCTGTCAGCTTCTGACTGTCCATACCTGAGTCAGATAGTGAGTCAGTTAGTAGTTATTACTTTTGGTACAAAGCGGACCATATGTTATGAACCACAGATCAAATATGAATATATCTATACATTTTACACTAACTCTGAACTAATATTTCTTTCTCAACATTCTCCAATTTCTTTAGATGCCCATTTCACCTAACTATCAGAAAACCCGTTTTAAACCATCTTAAGAATATGTTCTATATCCAAATGTTTGTTATTTAATGTGGAGTACTAACTATTTAATGTGCTGATTGTACATCGTTTGAACGAAGCCTAGAACTGAATGATTTCTTACTTAATATTTTTATTAAGAAACTTTACAGCGCTAACAATTCTTATAGCATTCTGTATTTACTCTCTTTCCCATTATCCACTATAATTCTTTATTGTCAGGGTAGCTTATATCCATTAGGGAATTTCCCATTAACTAGTTCTCATGAAGTCCCACTGACTTCACACATATAAACCATCCCCATTCGTCGAAACATGTGATGTACCCATATCAATCCAGACTTAATAGCTCTACCATTAGTTCATAAACCACTACTCCAGTAGCTTTGACTGAGTTCAGGTGAATGGATAAATCATTAGCAGGTGAATAATCTGAAGTAGTTTCAGCCTAGTGATTCATAATCGAACAAGATGCTCGCCTTAGATATTGCTCGATCTAATGTCCCGACCTATACTAATCGTGTGTTCCTTCCTCAGAGCCATCTCATCTCCTACCTAAGCGCATCAAAATCTCTGTGATTGCATCACCTAATCTCGGTGCTAGGAAAATTCGTCCACTGAAAATTTTCTTAAATTTGTAATAGAAAGAAAGACATTATTGAGTGTTAACAATATTCATATATAAGAGATAATTGCAGTCGCATAAAATATGGTTAGATGAAAATAACACATATATTCAGCAGTTATAGCTGTTGATGAAAAATGTATTCTATGTAGCTAATATATTATGTTATCTATATATAATCAAAAATTAAAAAGAAATGAATAACTTAATCAAATATTTAAATAGAATAGCTGGGCATTTTCAGCACAGCAATATTTGTCGAAAAAAAATTCTGTTTCATTCGGAGTGCATTGCTATACTTGCTTTATATTTGTTCGACGATATCTCAATGTTTTGGCCTTTTACGCTGTGTGACATCTCTCTTTGTTTCAATTCTTTAAGTTAGGGTTAACTCTTCTACCAAATATTAGGATGCTATTTCTTGAACATTTCAAAATTCAACTGAATATAACGGGTTTTCGCGTTGGTTTTGTCTTCTCTGTTTTATTCCAATGTACGTAGCTTCAAAGTAGTTAAAAAACTCAATTGACATCCTCGCAAAAATTTCATTATCGCCAACGACATCTTCAGGTGTTAAGAACGCTAAGGACCAAACATTTTATTTAAATAAGTTAATAAAATTATTATATATCTATCAATCTTAATGTTTCATCAAACAATCATGAATTTTGCAGTACAATAAACTTTATAGTGGATGCAACAAAGTAGATTAACTATGTACTATCACCTACGTACATTAAAACTACTTTATATCAAAACATTTATCATAACATTTTGTTCCATTTAAATTAATCATTTTGCGTTTAATGGATGAATTTTCCGTGGACGAATAATCTGTGGAAGAATTTTCCAGTAACGCCAAATCTGTTACCGCTTCACCAACCCCTAAGCATCTCCCGGTTGGATATGAAGTTCTCACCACTGCCACCAGGGAGAGAGGAGTATTTTAAAATTTATGTGTTATTTAAATTAACTTCTGAAATGTCATTGTTTTGTTATCTCCCTGATGTACGATAGGTGTTCTGAATTATCACAGTGTACCGTTGCTAAAAAAGTTCATTTTTATATTTGTGCCAAATGAAAGTGAACAGGTTTATTACCAGTGTTCATTTCCTGTGTAATTGATAGACATTAATTTGATAAGTTACTGAATTATCGAAATAAAGAATAAACAATTAATTCTGCAGAGTTAAGTTTGCATATAATCTCACTAAAATCAGAAAGTCTAGTACCTATTCTCACATCTAAGAAGGGGTCATAACACATATGTATGACATGGTAGAGTGAATTTCAAAAGTATCGAGGGAACTTTTTGAATTACCGTATTTTCAAAATTTATCTATTTCAAATTTCTGAAAATTTATCAATATTTGAAAAAGAATAAACATTTATAAATTTCAAAATTTAGGAAATTATTGATGTCCATTTCATTGTTTGTGATAAAGTTGGTTATAAAGTTATAAAAATATTTTTTGATAAAGTAAGAAATAGTTGAAAAGTTGTTAGAGAAAATGTTAAGTTATTTTTCCTCCAAACCGCAATTTTCTTTGTCTGCTTTACTGTTCAGTGTCCTAAAATTTGAAGCAAAAAGTTCATTAAAATCTAGAAGCAAATAATGGACGACTAAGAACAAATTTTGGCTACATCTCATTAGTCAAAAAAGTCAAACATTAACTATGTCAAAAATACTCAATCATAGATTTAAAATAAATTCTTTTGAAATATTACCAACTCTGACACCATTAAGCAGTTATAATATTGGCCATTGTTGCAAAAAATGAGTTTCGAGTGGCTACTAATTAAAAAATATTTTGTTAAGAAGCTTTTTCAACATTTACATTTGTGGACATTTAAACGTACCTGTGCCATTATTCAGGATCTTTACTATAACAAAATAAAACATGCGAGTTAACATAGATATGACATATTTATGTAGATATTAAATGAAGTAATTAAATATCTCTTCATAATGAATCATAGAGGTGCATTTCCATGCGGTGTACCCTTAGATTGGCTCTACTTACCTATGCCAGTCCTTTTGTACAGATCGAAGTATTTCGTTTTTTGGAGACTTTTCAGCATGAAGCAGGCCATGACTGTTCTGTGGAAGTAATCTTCTACAGTCCTGTCAGAGCTGTGCCTCACCAGGTAGTAAACCTGTCAGGGAACAGTGAAACTTAGTTACGGAACAGCAAAGTAACCATGACAAACCAGATGGGGTTGAATAGTGCAGAACCTTGATATGTACTACCTATTAAAACTTCAGACAGCAACAATATGAATACGATTTTAATACCTTTTAAGATGCAAATTCTTTTAAATTAATTTCAACATGTTGTGGAGCTGCTACTGCTAATAAAGTTAGATTAGTCAATACGATCAAAACATTGACAAAGAGACACGTTAACAACTCACTCTCCAGAACATCTCTTCCTTCAACCTCTGGTCTTCCAATTTCTTCTTTTTGACCTCTTCCATTCTCCTCCTGACCTTTTCATACTCCTCCTCCTCATCCTTAATTCTTTGGGCCAAAAGAGCCTCTCTCTGCTTCTCCTCCTCCTCTACGAGTTTCTTCTTCTCCTCTTCCGAAAGGTTCTTCGTATCCACAGTCAAAGGGTCCTTAGAGTTTTCCTTTTCATCATTCTCTTTCTCCTCTAAAATAGTAAATAAAATTATTATATGTTAATAAGCACAAATTATTAAAAGCTATTCTAAAATTGTAACACCAATCACCTCCATTTTGAAGTTCTTTCTTCTCGTTAGAATTCAGATCATCGAAGTTTTCAGAAGGAGGCTTTTGGGTTTCTCCGTTAGTGACCGCATTCTCTGTCGTTCCATTGGTCTGTTGGTTGTTGTTCACTCCATTTGTAAGTTCATGCGCAAGTTTCAGTGGTTTCAAATCCAATGTACTCTGAAAATGCAGAGCTGTTATTCAGGAGCAGCAGCAATGTTTGGTAGGGAGGGACGCCTTAATCTCACAAGTTTAAAAATAGGTTTCTCTGGTTACTCTATGCATTAGTTGCATAAAAACTTCACCCAGACATATGCTAGATAGCTGATTTAGAATAGATGAATTATGGTGATTAACTTACATTTATCTTTATCCTCTTTGGCATTCCTAACCTATGATAGTCCTCTCACCTCCATAGGTTCCTCAACTTTCAGTCTGTCACTATTCTTGACGAAAAACTCCAAAGGTGTTTGTGTCAGCATCCTGAAGGCCAGGAAGCAGTTTATGGACATTCCGGAGCCATGGAGGAGGTTGCCGATGGTACACTCCATTTTGTGGAAATAGGCCGCGTCTCTGCAGTCGGAACTGCAGAACACTACGGCAGAGCAGGTGCCGCATGGAATAGGAGCCCGTGTACTGGAATGGAATATTGCTTCACATAAATTATGTTAATGAAGTCATCTTGTTTGTGTTCAATGAAGGACAAAAATTATTCGAGTGATAAATAAAAACTTGATGATCAAGCAAATTAATGACTTTTATAGTTTAGATTGCAACTTAAATTTATTGCAAGTGAGAAATTGAGGTTAATTTAATAATTTTTGTTAGTTCAAATATTTTTAATATCATATCTACTTTGCTTATAAGGAATGCAAAATATAACCCTCAAAACATAGTGCCGGTCTTAGGTATTTCATGTGGATTGCTGAAGTCTGTGAATTAATTCATTACTTACATCATGAAGCAGTTCATTACTTACATCATGAAGCAGTTCATTACTTACAGCATGAAGCAGTTCATTACTTACATCATGAAGCAGTTCATTGCTTACAGCATGAAGCAGTTCATTACTTACAGCATGAAGCAGTTCATTACTTACAGCATGAAGCAGTTCATTACTTACAGCATGAAGCAGTTCATTACTTACAGCATGAAGCAGTTCATTACTTACAGCATGAAGCAGTTCATTACTTACAGCATGAAGCAGTTTATTACTTACAGCATGAAGCAGTTCATTACTTACAGCATGAAGCAGTTCATTACTTACAGCATGAAGCAGTTCATTACTTACAGCATGAAGCAGTTCATTACTTACAGCATGAAGCAGTTCATTACTTACAGCATGAAGCAGTTCATTACTTACAGCATGAAGCAGTTCATTACTTACAGCATGAAGCAGTTCATTACTTACAGCATGAAGCAGTTCATTACTTACAACATGAAGCAGTTCATTACTTACAGCATGAAGCAGTTCATTACTTACAGCATGAAGCAGTTCATTGCTTACAGCATGAAGCAGTTCATTACTTACATCATGAAGCAGTTCATTACTTACAGCATGAAGCAGTTCATTACTTACAGCATGAAGCAGTTCATTACTTACAGCATGAAGCAGTTCATTACTTATAGCATGAAGCAGTTCATTACTTACAGCATGAAGCAGTTCATTACTTACAGCATGAAGCAGTTCATTACTTACAGCATGAAGCAGTTCATTACTTACAGCATGAAGCAGTTTATTACTTACAGCATGAAGCAGTTCATTACTTACAGCATGAAGCAGTTCATTACTTACAGCATGAAGCAGTTCATTACTTACAGCATGAAGCAGTTCATTACTTACAGCATGAAGCAGTTCATTACTTACAGCATGAAGCAGTTCATTACTTACACCATGAAACAGTTCATTACTTACAGCATGAAGCAGTTCATTACTTACAACATGAAGCAGTTCATTACTTACAGCATGAAGCAGTTCATTACTTACAGCATGAAGCAGTTCATTACTTACAGCATGAAGCAGTTCATTACTTACAGCATGAAGCAGTTCATTACTTACAGCATGAAGCAGTTCATTACTTACAGCATGAAGCAGTTCATTACTTACATCATGAAGCAGTTCATTACTTACAGCATGAAGCAGTTCATTACTTACAGCATGAAGCAGTTCATTACTTACAGCATGAAGCAGTTCATTACTTACAGCATGAAGCAGTTCATTACTTACAGCATGAAGCAGTTCATTACTTACAGCATGAAGCAGTTCATTACTTACACCATGAAACAGTTCATTACTTACAGCATGAAGCAGTTCATTACTTACAGCATGAAGCAGTTCATTACTTACAGCATGAAGCAGTTCATTACTTACAGCATGAAGCAGTTCATTACTTACAGCATGAAGCAGTTCATTACTTACAGCATGAAGCAGTTCATTACTTACAGCATGAAGCAGTTCATTACTTACAGCATGAAGCAGTTCATTACTTACAGCATGAAGCAGTTCATTACTTACAGCATGAAACAGTTCATTACTTACAGCATGAAGCAGTTCATTACTTACAGCATGAAGCAGTTCATTACTTACAGCATGAAGCAGTTCATTACTTACAGCATGAAGCAGTTCATTACTTACAGCATGAAGCAGTTCATTACTTACAGCATGAAGCAGTTCATTACTTACAGCATGAAGCAGTTCATTACTTACAGCATGAAGCAGTTCATTACTTACAGCATGATGCAGTTCATTACTTACAGCATGAAGCAGTTCATTACTTACAGCATGAAGCAGTTCATTACTTACAGCATGAAGCAGTTCATTACTTACAGCATGAAGCAGTTCATTACTTACGGCATGAAGCAGTTCATTACTTACAGCATGATGCAGTTCATTACTTACAGCATGAAGCAGTTCATTACTTACAGCATGAAGCAGTTCATTACTTACAGCATGAAGCAGTTCATTACTTACAGCATGAAGTAGTTCATTACTTACAGCATGAAGCAGTTCATTACTTACAGCATGAAGCAGTTCATTACTTACAGCATGAAGCAGTTCATTACTTACAGCATGAAGCAGTTCATTACTTACAGCATGAAGCAGTTCATTACTTACAGCATGAAGCAGTTCATTACTTACACCATGAAACAGTTCATTACTTACAGCATGAAGCAGTTCATTACTTACAGCATGAAGCAGTTCATTACTTACAGCATGAAGCAGTTCATTACTTACAGCATGAAGCAGTTCATTACTTACAGCATGAAGCAGTTCATTACTTACAGCATGAAGCAGTTCATTACTTACAGCATGAAGCAGTTCATTACTTACAGCATGAAGCAGTTCATTACTTACAGCATGAAGCAGTTCATTACTTACAGCATGAAACAGTTCATTACTTACAGCATGAAGCAGTTCATTACTTACAGCATGAAGCAGTTCATTACTTACAGCATGAAGCAGTTCATTACTTACAGCATGAAGCAGTTCATTACTTACAGCATGAAGCAGTTCATTACTTACAGCATGAAGCAGTTCATTACTTACAGCATGAAGCAGTTCATTACTTACAGCATGAAGCAGTTCATTACTTACAGCATGATGCAGTTCATTACTTACAGCATGAAGCAGTTCATTACTTACAGCATGAAGCAGTTCATTACTTACAGCATGAAGCAGTTCATTACTTACAGCATGAAGCAGTTCATTACTTACGGCATGAAGCAGTTCATTACTTACAGCATGATGCAGTTCATTACTTACAGCATGAAGCAGTTCATTACTTACAGCATGAAGCAGTTCATTACTTACAACATGAAGCAGTTCATTACTTACAGCATGAAGCAGTTCATTACTTACAGCATGATGCAGTTCATTACTTACAGCATGAAGCAGTTCATTACTTACAGCATGATGCAGTTCATTACTTACAGCATGAAGCAGTTTTGACAATGACTGCCGTACTGCCCCCAGATGAGAACTGCAGCGTAAGGTTTATCCACTACGAGACAGTCTCCGATGTTGATGTCTTCTTTCGCTACGATGTAACGGCCCTGAAAAAGAAAACAAGTTTGAGGAGTCGTTTGAGTTTTGAGCTGAGTAATACAGCAATGGAGCTTTTTTTAGAATTTAACAATGCTGACTAAATAGGTTTCTAGTGCATAATTTAAATATTTAAGCAAGTATTAATGAGTATAAAAGTGTATTTTCTGTTTATTAGTTTATTAAGTGCAATGCCTTTTAATTTCAATGTTTACCTGGACAGGTGAGTATTTCATCTCCAGTTTACCAGACAGTGAGGGGAAGACTGGGTTTAGGCCCGCTGTTAGATTGGGGATGGGGGCCTGCTTGGGGACTGGCATATCACTCCCTGCAAACAAAATCGAACATTTCTAAGAATTATATTATACTATACATAGAAGAATACTTGAAAGTATGTTTGTTTTCTACTTTCTCTTCTTAATAATTTACTTTTTATCAAGTTTTATTCTAGGTACACACAATTTTTGACTACTTTTCCAGTTTCGAAAAGTTTGAGCCACTTTTGAATGTCCCTCTGAATCTCCATCCTCTTTTCTCGGTCACATTTTGCCCAGTCCAACCACTTGATGGCCTGTCTATACGCGTCCTTGGCCTCGAGGTGGCGCTTCAGAGTCACAAGAATGCGTCCTTTCCTCTTGTAGAGTTTGTACTTCAGTTCCTGAAAAAGAATCAACTCAGTCACTATAAAGTCCCAACTTAAAAACAAAAATGAAGAGGTTTGTACCAAAGAAAATTCCAATAAATTGGGAGTTTTAGACAAGTTATTCGTAATCATTTCAATAATTCACAAAAAAATTTGGTCTGAGGCAAGAATATGGATATGGTATTTTTTGCTAATTTGGGTGTGCTGAATTGAAATTTATAAATAGTTTTGCTCTATCACCTTTAGTTTTCTGGCATTTAAATAGTCTCATTTTAGTATAAACAGAGAATATATGTGAGCAGTTCAAGAAGTGCAGCAGCTTATAATAGATAAAACAGGATAGATAAAGAACAATGATTGAATCAATATACTTTGATGACACGATTCATAGTACCACACACAGTCATAAGTGTGTTTTCTTAGAAGATCTGATGTTTTTTGCCTCCGGCATGTCACGCAAGAGCATCCAGCAGAAGTCTCCCATCATGCCGGGGTTCCGTTTCCCTGATAGTTGCTCTCCATCTTCGTAACATCTTGGTGGAATCTTTCTCTGTGCTCATCACTCACTGCTCCAAGGTTTGGCGGGAAGAAGTTGAGGTGGGAATGGAGAAAATGAATCTTGAGTGACATTCGGTACCCCATATCCTCGTAAGACTTTAGCAACTTTTCAGCACAGGCTTGGTTATCTGATACGCGTGGGTTAACAATGAAGCCACTACAGACTGACTTGAAGGCTTCCCAAGCTCTCAATTCCTTTAAGTTAAGAAGCTCCTCAAAATCAGTATCCTTCAGCACTTCTCGGATCTGTGGTCCGACAAATATGCCCTCCTTGATCTTAGCAGTACTAGGACCTGGGAACACAGTAGACAAGTGTTGGAAGGCAGGACCATTTTTGTCCAACGCCTTCACGAAATTCTTCATCAAACCAAGCTTGATGTGAAGAAGAGGAAGAAGCTTCTTATTCATGTCCACCAGAGGATTTCCCTTAACACTTTGTTCGCCAGGAACAAAAGTGCTTCTAGCCCCTCAGTCTTTCTGCTTGTAATGCTGGGATGCAACTCCACTATCCCAGAGACAAAGATTTAGTGCATAATAACTGAAAAATATTCCATAAATCTTTCAATATTAGAATTAACCCCTGAGGTTTACGCCTTTATGTACCGTATATGCACAAAATGCACTCTATGCATATTCAAAAAACTAGAGGTGATGAGTAGGATCGGATTTAAAATTTGAATTCAATACTCCCAAATTAAGTAAAAACGGGTATTTTTGTGCTTGCCTAAATTTCTTTGTAGCCAGTGTAATTATTTCATTGCAATAAAGTCATTTATTGGAAAATAGCCTAATCAAATAAGGAATATTACAATGGAGGTTATTCAAAAGAAAAGTTTAACTAGGAATATCTTCACACTAACTGCCTGATTGATATAATACTACCTAAATAAATGATTGAATAGCCTTTTATTTTGTGTGTTAGTGTACCTCAGGCTAATGGTGTACCTTAGGCTAATGGTGTACCTTAGGCTAATGGTGTACCTTAGGCTAATGGTGCACCTTAGGATAATGGTGTACCTTAGGGTAATGGTGTACCTTAGGCTAATGGTGTACCTTAGGCTAATGGTGTACCTTAGGCTAATGGTGTACCTTAGGCTAATGGTGTACCTTAGGATAATGGTGTACCTTAGGATAATGGTGTACCTTAGGGTAATGGTGCTCCAGTGCCTCATCTATGTCCTTTATGCAATGGTAGTAGTCGTTCATGTGATACAGAGCTGCAGACCTGTTAGCCAAGCAGATGGAGTAGAGGGTCATCTTGCGGGCATCTGAATTCTCCTCTGCAACAAAGTACCAAAGGTAAGTCAAAGACTACCTCATTGGGGATTAAAATAGGCAAATTATCAATGATATTATTGTGATTAATTAAAGATAGTGAGCCCTCTCTATCGAAGATCTTCTTCCCAATGAGTCTTCTCCATCCTCCTGTCTAACACTCAACACTCAACTGATTATGTTCCAATATTTACCAGACAGTACAGGGGCTTTTACAACGGCCTGGCTATAGCATTTTAGAGCATCCAAATTATTTTTCTTCCCAAACTCTTTGTTGCCAGCTTCTTTCTTATCGAGGGCATCCCGTTCTGACTTTCCATAGTAGAATGTCTGGATGTCAATTTCGTGAACGGCGGCCACTTGTTCGAAACAAAAGCGGACTTTCTCTTCGTCCGATGCGAGTTTGGCGAACTGATTGATCTGTTCTTGAGACACGGCCTTTCGGACACATTTGTAGTAGTCCTTAAAGAAACCCGGTCTGTCCATATCCTCCAACATCTTCACTGATCTGAAATGGAGAACTTGTGTTAGATACTATTAAAAATAATAATCTACAAAAAGAAACCATCAGTCAACATAAATGGGTACAGACACTATTTTCGAAGCACACAGGGTATTTAAAATATTGTGAGGTGGTTGCCCTCCTTCCCAATCATCTTCAAGGACAAGAGAGCGTTCAACTGAACTCATATTATTGCCGAGTCACAGGAATATGTAAATTAGCCCCGAATGACTACTGTGACCAATAAATTGTATGTCATACCAATAAATGTTAGGGGGATTTGACGTATTTACACTGAATAAGTATGAACAAGTAATTTTTACCGATAGTACCTTACTATAAAAGGTGTGGCTCATACAATTGACATCGTTAAACAAAGTTAGAGTAACAATGATAAGTTGAGTCTGTGTTATGAATTACCCTCTAAGCTGTACAGTATATTACCCTCTACACTGTACAGTATATTACCCTCTACACTGTACAGTATATTACCCTCTACACTGTAAAGTATATTACCCTCTACACTGTACAGTATATTACCCTCTACACTGTACAGTATATTACCCTCTACACTGTAAAGTATATTACCCTCTACACTGTACAGTATATTACCCTCTACACTGTACAGTATATTACCCTCTAAACTGTACAGTATATTACCCTCTAAACTGTACAGTATATTACCCTCTAAACTGTACAGTATATTATTCTCTACACTGTACAGTATATTACCCTCTAAACTGTACAGTATATTACCCTCTAAACTGTACAGTATATTACCCTCTAAACTGTACAGTATATTACCCTCTAAACTGTACAGTATATTACCCTCTAAACTGTACAGTATATTACCCTCTAAACTGTACAGTGTATTACCCTCTAAACTGTACAGTATATTACCCTCTAAACTGTACAAATATTGCTATACTAAATATCTTATTGATATTTGAGGACAAAAAAGATATAGTAGTGGTGTTACAGTTATTCACCTTCCTAGCTCTATGAATACATTTTGATGAGATTTTAAAAGAAGAAACTGTACCTTGTCGAAATAACAACCTTGGATAATTGAATAAATTATCATCACTAACATTAATTAGTCATCACTAACATTAATTAGTCACGACTAACATTAATTAGTCATCACTAACATTAATTAGTCCTGACTAACTTTAATTATTCACGACTAACATTATAGTTCATCACTAGCACTAGTTCATCACTAGCACTAGTTCATCGCTAGCACTAGTTCATCGCTAGCACTAGTTCATCACTAGCACTAGCTACAAGCAGACAGACTCAGCACCAAGCACATTATTTTCTTTTCTTTTTTAAATAAGCAAACAAATAAATTCGAGACAAAGTTGGCGTTTGTTGCCAAGAGGAATTAGGGGTGTATACGCTGTGTAGATACACCCCTAATGCTTTAACTCACTGCATTAGGGGTGTATACGCTGTGCAGATACACCCCTAATGCTTTAACTCATTGCATTAGGGGTGTATACGCTGTGCAGATACACCCCTAATGCTTTAACTCACGGCATTAGGGGTGTATACGCTGTGCAGATACACCCCTAATGCTTTAACTCACGGCATTAGGGGTGTATACGCTGTGTAGATACACCCCTAATGGGTTAACTCACGGCATTAGGGGTGTATACGCTGTGCAGATACACCCCTAATGCTTTAACTCATTGCATTAGGGGTGTATACGCTGTGCAGATACACCCCTAATGCTTTAACTCACTGCATTAGGGGTGTATACGCTGTGTAGATACACCCCTAATGGTTTAACTCACTGCATTAGGGGTGTATACGCTGTGTAGATACACCACTAATGGTTTAACTCATTGCATTAGGGGTGTATACGCTGTGTAGATACACCCCTAATGCTTTAACTCAAGGCATTAAGGGTGTATACGCTGTGTAGATACACCCCTAATGCTTTAACTCACTGTATTAGGGGTGTATACGCTGTGTAGATACACCCCTAATGGTTTAACTCACTGCATTAGGGGTGTATACGCTGTGTAGATACACCCCTAATGCTTTAACTCACTGCATTAGGGGTGTATACGCTGTGTAGATACACCCCTAATGCTTTAACTTACGGCATTAGGGGTGTATACTCTGTGTAGATACACCCCTAATGCTTTAACTCACTGCATTAGGGGTGTATACGCTGTGCAGATACACCCCTAATTGTTTAACTCACTGCATTAGGGGTGTATACGCTGTGCAGATACACCCCTAATGCTTTAACTCACTGCATTAGGGGTGTATACGCTGTGCAGATACACCCCTAATGCTTTAACTTACGGTTGTTAAGGCTACTTAAAATGTATGAAGAGCTGTCTGTCTGTCTGTATTCTGAAAAGCTGCAGACAAATGCATTCAATTAGCAACCTAATTGGTAGGTGTAATAAGAGTGAGAATGGTGTCATACTAACCTGCACGGACATTTCGCCCACAGGAACTTTTGTGTTTTATCTGTATGTGAATGTATTTCATATTATATAATATTATATGTATTTTGCAATATCAAGTAGAAAAAACTCTTAGTTGATGGCAATTAGAATTCGTGGTCCTCGTCTTATTTTTTATTGCATCTTCTTCTCCTGCTTTTGCTTGCCGGCAACAGTAAAATAATAAACAGGAATAGTTTTATGATGAACTACAGGCAGACCTCGCTTTTATTGTACCCCGGTCTTATCGATCTGTATTAATTGCGTAAATAATTACATAAAACATTAATTGTATAATCTATATATAATAACTACTCAACAAGTGATTGATAATTATTTGTGATATAAAAGAATTAACTAGATATTGGTACTTTTTAGTGTTACTTTTAATTATTTGATTAAACGTAAAAACGTCAGTGTCGAACTCATAATCATATCATATATAATAATTTGTATTTACCTCTCTTGTAATCATTTCATTTTATTCTTGTTAGTACAGTTATTTCAGTTCCATATTTTAGATACTCGTAACTCATTAATTAATGCAAAATATTACAGGAGGTCACCTTAAAGATACAGTCACCTGTTTAGCAAATCTAATTTATAAATGTAATCAATGGATAAACATTATATATGTGTTCATATGAAATGTTTCTGCTTAAATCACTATAATAATATTATATATTTACACCGGGCTATTAATGCTATAGTGAAAAATAATATGAAATATATAGTATATATACACTTTAAAATACAAAATAAAGCAATTCGTGGAAGAAATCTCAAAGATCTACTCACACTATACTCACTCACTATACTCACACTATACTCACTCACTATACTCACTCACTATACTCACTCACTATACTCACACTATACTCACTCACTATACTCACACTATACTCACTCACTATACTCACTCACTATACTCACTCACTATACTCACACTATACTCACTCACTATACTCACTCACACTATACTCACTCACTGTACTCACTCACTATACTCACACTATACTCACTCACTATACTCACTCACTATACTCACTCACTATACTCACTCACTATACTCACTCACTATACTCACTCACTATACTCACTCACTATACTCACTCACTATACTCACTCACTATACTCACACTATACTCACTCACTGTACTCACTCACTATACTCACACTATACTCACTCACTATACTCACTCACTATACTCACTCACTGTACTCACTCACTGTACTCACTCACTGTACTCACTCACTATACTCACTCACTATACTCACTCACTGTAATCATTCACTATACTCACTCACTGTACTCATTCACTATACTCACTCACTATACTCACTCACTGTACTCACTCACTGTACTCACTCACTATACTCACTCACTATACTCACTCACTGTACTCACTCACTATACTCACTCACTATACTCACTCACTGTACTCATTCACTATACTCACTCACTGTACTCATTCACAATACTCACTCAATATACTCACTCACTGTACTCACTCACTGTACTCATTCACTATACTCACTCACTATACTCACTCACTGTACTCATTCACTATACTCACTCACTGTACTCATTCACTATACTCACTCACTATACTCACTCACTATACTCACTCACTGTACTCACTCACTGTACTCACTCACTGTACTCACTCACTATACTCACTCACTATACTCACTCACTGTAATCATTCACTATACTCACTCACTGTACTCATTCACTATACTCACTCACTATACTCACTCACTGTACTCACTCACTGTACTCACTCACTATACTCACTCACTATACTCACTCACTGTACTCACTCACTATACTCACTCACTATACTCACTCACTGTACTCATTCACTATACTCACTCACTGTACTCATTCACTATACTCACTCACTATACTCACTCACTGTACTCACTCACTGTACTCATTCACTATACTCACTCACTATACTCACTCACTGTACTCATTCACTATACTCACTCACTGTACTCATTCACTATACTCACTCACTATACTCACTCACTATACTCACTCACTGTACTCACTCACTATACTCACTCACTATACTCACTCACTATACTCACTCACTATAGGTTATAGCCTCAGTCCCCACTATAACTATGATGTCATTCAGAGGTGTGTGTGTGTGTGTGTGTGTACAGTCCCTCATCACAGTGTCAGTTTTTCTCCTCGTACACACCCCCTCCATTCAGTCCCTACCATTCACTGTGCTTATTTGGTGTCAATGTTTAGAGTATTTACACCATGTACTCCTAGGCTTTATTTACTATCACCTCTTCATTTTCCTCTCCTATCCTTTCTAGGTGTGCTACAAAAGTCACAGTCAGAGTATTGCCTGTAGACACACAGTAGCTTTTGTGCGTACATAAAATATGGAGAATTATATTAGGTGATGCTATCCATGGATTCCCTTAGCTATATTTCTTCCTTGTGTTCATTTCCCTCTAATTGTGAGCGTATTAATAAATAGGGTAACCAGTGACTGCATAACATCAGCCAAATGAATGGTAGAGTGACTAGCTTGTGGAGTGACTTTGACTAGGGTGAAAACAGTCACCTTTACCGGAACAGAATTAGAGAATAAGAGGTGTAGAGGTGTGATACACCCCTCAGGTGTAGAGGTGTGATTACACCCCTCAGGTGTGGAGGTGTGATTACACCCCTCAGGTGTAGAGGTGTGATTACACCCCTAAGGTGTGGAGGTGTGATACACCCCTCAGGTGTAGAGGTGTGATTACACCCCTCAGGTGTGGAGGTGTGATTACACCCCTAAGGTATGGAGGTGTGATTACACCCCTCAGGTGTAGAGGTGTGATTACACCCCTAAGGTGTGGAGGTGTGATACACCCCTCAGGTGTAGAGGTGTGATTACACCCCTCAGGTGTGGAGGTGTGATTACACCCATCAGGTGTGGAGGTGTGATACACCCCTCAGGTGTGGAGGTGTGATACACCCCTCAGGTGTGGAGGTGTGATTACACCCCTCAGGTGTAGAGGTGTGATTATACCTTTAGGTGTTCCTCTCTCTCTCTCTCTCAGACAGGTAAGAAAGTGTTGCCAAAAATGCACCTGCATTATAAATAAGAGTCTTTTTAAACACTGCATATCTACTACTAGTGATGCACTTCATGGCAATATTTATTGCAGTGTAAATATTAGGACTGAATGTCTTATGCCGTTAGAAATGGAGACATAATAAAGTGACGTGAAATGAGTCGGAAACATTATCTAAGTAATATTGGAGACATTATGTAAGTAATATTGGAGACATTATTTAAGTAATATTGGAGACACTATCTAAGTAATATTGTAGACATTATCTAAGTAATATTGGAGACATTATCTAAGCAATATTGGAGACACTATCTAAGTAATATTGGAGACACTATCTAAGTAATATTGGAGACACTATCTAAGTAATATTGGAGACATTATCTAAGTAATATTGGAGACACTATCTAAGTAATGTTGGAGACTTTATCTAAGTAATAATGGAGACACTATCTAAGTAATATTGGAGACACTATCTAAGTAATATTGGAGACATTATCTAAGTAATATTGGAGACACTATCTAAGTAATATTGGAGACACTATCTAAGTAATGTTGGAGACACTATCTAAGTAATGTTGGAGACTTTATCTAAGTAATAATGGAGACACTATCTAAGTAATATTGGAGACACTATCTAAGTAATATTGGAGACATTATCTAAGTAATATTGGAGACACTATCTAAGTAATATTGGAGACACTATCTAAGTAATGTTGGAAACTTTATCTAAGTAATAATGGAGACACTATCTAAGTAATATTGGAGACACTATCTAAGTAATATTGGAGACATTATCTAAGTAATATTGGAGACACTATCTAAGTAATATTGGAGACACTATCTAAGTAATGTTGGAGACTTTATCTAAGTAATAATGGAGACACTATCTAAGTAATATTGGAGACACTATCTAAGTAATATTGGAGACATTATCTAAGTAATATTGGAGATACTATCTAAGTAATATTGGAGACACTATCTAAGTAATGTTGGAGACTTTATCTAAGTAATAATGGAGACACTATCTAAGTAATATTGGAGACACTATCTAAGTAATATTGGAGACACTATCTAAGTAATATTGAAGACACTATCTAAGTGATATTGGAGACACTATCTAAGTAATATTGGAGACACTATCTAAGTAATATTGGAGACACTATCTAAGTAATATTGGAGACACAATCTAAGTAATATTGAAGACACTATCTAAGTAATATTGGAGACACTATCTAAGTGATATTGGAGACACTATCTAAGTAATATTGGAGACACTATCTAAGTAATATTGGAGACACTATCTAAGTTATATTGGAGACACTATCTAAGTAATATTAGAGACACTATCTAAGTAATATTGGAGACACTATCTAAGTAATATTGGAGACACTATCTAAGTAATATTGGAGACACTATCTAAGTGATATTGGAGACACTATCTAAGTAATATTGGAGACACTATCTAAGTAATATTGGAGACACTATCTAGCTATGTTGGAGACACTATCTTGTATACTTTTTAGCTGTAAAATCTTCATACCGATCTGCCATTTGAAGTTAAATTTCGTAGGTCTTGAAATATAGTCGTGGCATTTGGTATTTTCCTTCTGCTCAAGTGTTTGTGGTCTAGAGAAGTTCTTCCACAACTATTTTTTTTTGTGAGAGTTAGTAAGTCTTTTCCAGACATGTTAAGCAGAATAAATTCACTGCATGACGTTCTTTCTAATGCAAAGGGTTTTCTGTTTTAAACTGTGTTTTAGAAATTATGAGCTTTGGAAGTATCGTATACCTAAACAGTTTAGAAAACTAATGAGATGGTGGGAAATAGTGACGGACTTATTTTAGAATTAGTGACTTTTCATTGGTCGAGGAAAACATTAAAGACAACCTACAGGTGGTTTGAGGACCAATAGAAATTGGAGAAATGGAAGGAGGACTGTTGGAGTTTTGGAAGAGTTTTCGGAGAATCTGGAGATCACATTGATGATGTCTGTTTTGAATCTTTTAACTCTTTTTAGCTGTCTGTGACTCACGTTCTGCTCACGGGAGAGTATAAGAAGTTTACGAGCCTTCATAGACTCGGACAGGTGAAGTCTTCGCTCACCTCAAACCCTTGGCTCCATCGCGAGACTTAGTCGATGAAGATATCCATCCACTCGCCTTAGCAGTGGAGATAGAATTCTGAGCAAGTGACTGATTCTTGCAGTTTCACGTGCCCACATAAGTGTCCTGGTATCAGATATTGAAATTATTACGTCTCAGACTGTATTCTCTACGGCAGAGACTGTATTCTCTACGGCAGAGTCAAGGCAGTGGAAGAAGATAAGATGAGCTTTAACCAGAAGTAGAAGCAGGTTGCAGAATGGCTTCAATGTTGCAGAGCAGAAGTTTTACGAGCCAGTAGAAGTCTGGAGTCGGAGTTTCCACCTGCAGTAACTATGGCTTTGAAGCAGCAACTCATACCTCCCCCATTCATACCCCCCAGTGCTTGTATAACCACCCCCCCCCTCTGCTTATTAGTGAAAGGTGTAACCATCGACCTCCAATGTTTGACCCATGTTGTAAGGTAAACTCCTCCATAGGTACAACATTGATTAATTGCCTTGGCAGACAATATAAATTTAGGATTTATTATTTGAGTCTTTGACTGATTGATTCCTTTTAAGAATCAATTTAAATTAGATAATCATTTTATTCCACCTTGCGTCAGTACGATATTTGATTTGATGCTAATTAATGAGGTGAAAAATTAATGATTTATTTGACCAGTGATGCAAAGAGCAAATTAAACAAATAGATGTTTGTCTTCAGCAAACAGTAATCCACGTAAATAAATAACAGTGGGAATTAATTAACACACTAACAAGGAAATAAAAAGAACTTTACTGATGAGAATATTTTGAAAACAGTAATTCGAAAACAAGGGAACAACAAAAAAACAACATCATATAATCTAGCAATGTTGGAGTCATCAACTCATTAATCTAAATATGATTTAGAGAGTAAATAGACAGAGATAATATTTAGATCAATAAATCATTGCCTTCAGTGTCTCATATCTTTAATACATTGTTTTTATTTACTGACATGTGTTAGTCGGTTATAGGAAAATTCAGTTTCGGAATTTTCGGTCTCGGTAATTATTGTCTGAGGTATAAAAAAAACTTGGGGACGCGCCACTCCAATAACTCCCCCCCCCCTTCCCGCCAGGTCATTAAACAGCAATGAAGTGTGCAGTACAACAAAGTGAGGAATACAACAAACTACATAACGGCCATTTATGTTGAGGTTTTTAAAGTAATCTTCATTCATTCCGAGACGGAATATTCCTGCCACCGCATTCCTAGGTAGGAATGCGGGCCAATATTGGGACAACATCGGCTTGAGAATCATAGCTACCTGGGTAACTCACTATAGAAACCATCAAAATATTGGTGAAAAGCAAATAAAAACACCTCCATAGTAAAAAGAATCGGATGAAAAAACTAAAATAATTTGTAAAAAATCTTAGTTTAGGATCATAGGGTCAATTTCAATGATTAATATTATTATATCATGGAAAAGTTAAACTAATAATTATTACTCTGATAAAGGAAGAATATTATAACATCAGTGGAGATTGCATTGCATGCAAAGGCAACACATTGAAATTGGATGCATTAATCACAGAAGAAGGGGCTTTTCAATTTCTACAAACTAATGGATATTTCAAAGTACCACTTTGCAATAAATGGGAGAAGTTACAACAGTGAAAACATACAAAAAATTATTGCTGAAAACTTTCGTCAAATTTAAAGTTTCAAATTCCACTAATATAAAAATTATTTTCCATTTATTATTTTGTTCAATAACTAAGTGACTATTATTTTAAGCAAACTTTTTTATCTTATTTTCCTCTAAAATAATAATAATTACTATATAATAATATTATGCAGAAGCATCCTAGCTTAGGATCATATGATCCTTAACTAGGAATTGAACATTATTTTAAATAATAATATTTTTTGTTATTATTCATTTAAATTTATTACAAACTTACCAGGAAATGTTGAACGTAAACTCACAATCAATTAGTCATTTCCCTAGCATAAACTTTAAACCTATTAGGACCTGATGTAAACTTACACAGTAAACTTATGGGATAAACTTATACAGTAAACTTATGGGATAAACTTATACAGTAAACTTATGGGATAAACTTATACAGTAAACATATGGGATAAACTTACACAGTTAACTTATGGGATAAACTTACACAGTAAACTTATGGGATAAACTTACACAGTAAACTTATGGGATAAACTTACACACTAAACTTATGGGATAAACTTATACAGTAAACTTATGGGATAAACTTACACAGTTAACTTATGGGATAAACTTACACAGTAAACTTATGGGATAAACTTACACAGTAAACTTATGGGATAAACTTACACACTAAACTTATGGGATAAACTTACACAGTAAACTTATGGGAAAAACTTACACACTAAACTTATGGGATAAACTTACACACTAAACTTATGGGATAAACTTACACAGTAAACTTATGGGATAAACTTACACACTAAACTTATGGGATAAACTTATACAGTAAACTTATGGGATAAACTTACACAGTTAACTTATGGGATAAACTTACACAGTAAACTTATGGGATAAACTTACACAGTAAACTTATGGGATAAACTTACACACTAAACTTATGGGATAAACTTACACAGTAAACTTATGGGAAAAACTTACACAGTAAACTTATGGGAAAAACTTACACAATAAACTTATGGGATAAACTTACACAGTAAACTTATGGGAAAAACTTACACACTAAACTTATGGGATAAACTTACACAGTAAACTTAGTGGATAAACTTACAACATAAACTTTGAAGCTTAAATTTGTTCCTCGAAAGTTCTCAAGTGAATAAATTTATATAACGCAAAGTTGTAAATTTCACAAAAATTACTGTATTTCTTACGTATAATAAAATATAGTTTAAAATGAAGCAGTAAAAAACAAGAGAATAAGTATTGAATAATAAATACATTAAGCACTAAGAATATAATTATATTGTCAATTATTCGAAAATTAGCTCGTATTAGTTCATAAAATCTAACTTAAAGAAACACATTGCTTAGGGTCATTAGAGTATTTACTAGTACTGTAGATAGTATTAGGGTCATTAGAGTATTTACTAGTACTGTAGATAGTATTAGGGTCATTAGAGTATTTACTAGTACTGTAGATAGTATTAGGGTCATTAGAGTATTTACTAGTACTGTAGATAGTATTAGGGTCATTAGAGTATTTACTAGTACTGTAGATAGTATTAGGGTCATTAGAGTATTTACTAGTACTGTAGATAGTATTAGGGTCATTAGAGTATTTACTAGTACTGTAGATAGTATTAGGGTCATTAGAGTATTTACTAGTACTGTAGATAGTATTAGGGTCATTAGAGTATTTACTAGTACTGTAGATAGTACTTGAATAACATCAACATTTATCATCTTTCTTTCTTGAATATCAAAAAACTTAGTCTCTTATTTTGGAGATAATTTTTGTTATTTTTAAATAGAAATTAACTGCGACTAACTAGAATATTGAACGACTATTTGAAACTTTAGAAAGTAGGAAGCCATTTCCTAAATTGCGGATGACTTTACACTTCTTTTTTCGATGAAAAACCGAGAAATCAATCATTTTCATTATCAATAACAAACAGAGATCTATTATAGAGCTCTACTTCCGTCACAGCTAAAAATACCTATTACCTCCCTAACAAATAAACAATGTCGAAGATAACATAACACCTCCAACTTAACAAAGGAAACAGAACAAAACACATGAAACATAATCTAAAAAACACGGTAATTTGAAACTAACGTTAAAATATCATTAATCCACTGCTGTATGAACTGTATGAGCTGTATGAACTGTATGAACTGTATGAGCTGTATGAGCTGTATGAGCTGCATGAACTGTATGAGCTGTATGAACTGTATGAGCTGTATGAGCTGCATGAACTGTATGAGCTGTATGAACTGTATGAACTGTATGAGCTGTATGAACTGTATGAGCTGTATGAGCTGTATGAGCTGTATGAACTGTATGAGCTGTATGAGCTGTATGAGCTGTATGAGCTGTATGAGCTGCATGAACTGTATGAGCTGTATGAACTGTATGAGCTGTATGAGCTGCATGAACTGTATGAGCTGTATGAACTGTATGAACTGTATGAACTGTATGAGCTGTATGAGCTGTATGAACTGTATGAGCTGTATGAGCTGTATGAACTGTATGAGCTGTATGAGCTGTATGAGCTGTATGAACTGTATGAGCTGTATGAACTGTATGAGCTGTATGAGCTGTATGAACTGTATGAGCTGTATGAACTGTATGAGCTGTATGAACTGTATGAGCTGTATGAACTGTATGAGCTGTATGAACTGTATGAGCTGTATGAGCTGTATGAGCTGTATGAACTGTATGAGCTGTATGAACTGTATGAGCTGTATGAACTGTATGAGCTGTATGAACTGTATGAGCTGTATGACCTGTATGAACTGTATGAGCTGTATGAGCTGTATGAACTGTATGAGCTGTATGAGCTGTATGAACTGTATGAACTGTATGAGCTGTATGAACTGTATGAGCTGTATGAACTGTATGAACTGTATGAACTGTATGAGCTGTATGAACTGTATGAGCTGTATGAGCTGTATGAACTGTATGAACTGAATGAGCTGTATGAACTGTATGAGCTGTATGAACTGTATGAGCTGTATGAACTGTATGAGCTGTATGAACTGTATGAGCTGTATGAGCTGTATGAACTGTATGAGCTGCATGAGCTGTATGAGCTGCATGAACTGTATGAGCTGTATGAACTGTATGAACTGTATGAACTGTATGAGCTGTATGAACTGTATGAGCTGTATGAGCTGTATGAACTGTATGAGCTGCATGAACTGTATGAACTGTATGAGCTGTATGAACTGTATGAGCTGTATGAGCTGTATGAACTGTATGAGCTGCATGAACTGTATGAACTGTATGAGCTGTATGAACTGTATGAGCTGTATGAACTGTATGAGCTGTATGAACTGTATGAGCTGTATGAACTGTATGAGCTGTATGAACTGTATGAACTGTATGAGCTGTATGAGCTGTATGAACTGTATGAGCTGTATGAGCTGTATGAACTGTATGAACTGTATGAGCTGTATGAACTGTATGAGCTGTATGAACTGTATGAGCTGTATGAGCTGTATGAACTGTATGAGCTGTATGAACTGTATGAACTGTATGAGCTGTATGAACTGTATGAGCTGTATGAACTGTATGAACTGTATGAGCTGTATGAACTGTATGAGCTGTATGAACTGTATGAGCTGTATGAGCTGTATGAAATGTATGAACTGAATGAGCTGTATGAACTGTATGAGGTGTATGAACTGTATGAACTGTATGAGCTGTATGAACTGTATGAGCTGTATAAACTGTATGAGCTGTATGAACTGTATGAGCTGTATGAGCTGTATGAACTGTATGAACTGTATGAGCTGTATGAGCTGTATGAACTGTATGAGCTGTATGAACTGTATGAGCTGTATGAACTGTATGAGCTGTATGAGCTGTATGAGCTGTATGAGCTGTATGAACTGTATGAACTGTATGAACTGTATGAACTGTATGAACTGTATGAGCTGTATGAGCTGTATGAACTGTACGTATGAGCTGTATGAGCTGTATGAACTGTATGAGCTGTAAGAACTGTATGAACTGTATGAGCTGTATGAGCTGTATGAGCTGTATGAACTGTATGAGCTGTATGAGCAGTATGAACTGTATGAATTGTATGAGCTGTATGAGCTGTATGAGCTGTATGAACTGTATGAACTGTATGAGCTGTATGAACTGTATGATCTGTATGAGCTGTATGAGCTGTATGAGCTGTATGAACTGTATGAGCTGTATGAACTGTATGAACTGTATGAACTGTATGAGCTGTATGAACTGTATGAGCTGTATGAACTGTATGAGCTGTATGAACTGTATGAGCTGTATGAGCTGTATGAACTGTATGAATTGTATGAGCTGTAAGAGCTGTATGAGCTGTATGAGCTGTATGAACTGTATGAGCTGTATGAACTGTATGAGCTGTATGAACTGTATGAGCTGTATGAACTGTATGAGCTGTATGAGCTGTATGAACTGTATGAACTGTATGAGCTGTATGAACTGTATGAGCTGTATGAACTGTATGAGCTGTATGAACTGTATGAGCTGTATGAACTGTATGAACTGTATGAACTGTATGAACTGTATGAGCTGTATGAGCTGTATGAACTGTATGAGCTGTATGAGCTGTATGAACTGTATGAACTGTATGAACTGTATGAGCTGTATGAACTGTATGAGCTGTAAGAGCTGTATGAACTGTATGAACTGTATGAGCTGTATGAACTGTATGAACTGTATGAACTGTATGAACTGTATGAGCTGTATGAACTGTATGAGCTGTATGAACTGTATGAGCTGTATGAGCTGTATGAATTGTATGAATTGTATGAGCTGTATGAACTGTATGAGCTGTATGAGCTGTATGAACTGTATGAGCTGTATGAGCTGTATGAACTCTATGAGCTGTATGAGCTGTATGAGCTGTATGAACTGTATGAGCTGTATGAGCTGTATGAGCTGTATGAGCTGTATGAGCTGTATGAGCTGTATGAACTGTATGAACTGTATGAGCTGTATGAACTGTATGAGCTGTATGAACTGTATGAACTGTATGAGCTGTATGAGCTGTATGAGCTGTATGAGCTGTATGAGCTGTATGAACTGTATGAGCTGTATGAGCTGTATGAGCTGTATGAGCTGTATGAACTGTATGAGCTGTATGAGCTGTATGAGCTGTATGAGCTGTATGAGCTGTATGAGCTGTATGAACTGTATGAGCTGTATGAACTGTATGAGCTGTATGAACTGTATGAGCTGTATGAACTGTATGAGCTGTATGAACTGTATGAACTGTATGAGCTGTATGAGCTGTATGAGCTTTATGAACTGTATGAGCTGTATGAACTGTATGAGCTGTATGAGCTGTATGAGCTGTATGAGCTGTATGAACTGTATGAACTGTATGAACTGTATGAGCTGTATGAACTGTATGAGCTGTATGAACTGTATGAGCTGTATGAACTGTATGAGCTGTATGAACTGTATGAACTGTATGAACTGTATGAACTGTATGAACTGTATGAACTGTGTGAACTGTATGAACTGTATGAGCTGTATGAACTGTATGAATTGTATGAGCTGTAAGAGCTGTTTGAGCTGTATGAACTGTATGAGCTGTATGAACTGTATGAGCTGTATGAACTGTATGAGCTGTATGAACTGTATGAGCTGTATGAGCTGTATGAGCTGTATGAACTGTATGAACTGTATGAACTGTATGAGCTGTATGAACTGTATGAGCTGTATGAACTGTATGAGCTGTATGAACTGTATGAACTGTATGAACTGTATGAGCTGTATGAACTGTATGAACTGTATGAACTGTGTGAACTGTATGAACTGTATGAGCTGTATGAACTGTATGAATTGTATGAGCTGTAAGAGCTGTTTGAGCTGTATGAACTGTATGAGCTGTATGAACTGTATGAGCTGTATGAACTGTATGAGCTGTATGAACTGTATGAGCTGTATGAACTGTATGAGCTGTATGAGCTGTATGAAATGTATGAGCTGTATGAACTGTATGAGCTATATGAGCTGTATGAGCTGTATGAGCTGTATGAGCTGTATGAGCTGTATGAGCTGTATGAACTGTATGAGCTGTATGAACTGTATGAGCTGTATGAGCTGTATGAGCTGTATGAGCTGTATGAGCTGTATGAGCTGTATGAACTGTATGAGCTGTATGAACTGTATGAGCTGTATGAACTGTATGAGCTGTATGAACTGTATGAGCTGTATGAGCTGTATGAGCTGTATGAGCTGTATGAGCTGTATGAACTGTATGAGCTGTATGAGCTGTATGAGCTGTATGAGCTGTATGAACTGTATGAGCTGTATGAGCTGTATGAGCTGTATGAGCTGTATGAGCTGTATGAACTGTATGAGCTGTATGAACTGTATGAGCTGTATGAACTGTATGAGCTGTATGAACTGTATGAGCTGTATGAGCTGTATGAGCTGTATGAGCTGTATGAACTGTATGAGCTGTATGAGCTGTATGAGCTGTATGAGCTGTATGAGCTGTATGAACTGTATGAGCTGTATGAGCTGTATGAGCTGTATGAGCTGTATGAGCTGTATGAGCTGTATGAACTGTATGAGCTGTATGAACTGTATGAGCTGTATGAACTGTATGAGCTGTATGAACTGTATGAGCTGTATGAGCTGTATGAGCTGTATGAGCTGTATGAGCTGTATGAACTGTATGAGCTGTATGAGCTGTATGAACTGTATGAGCTGTATGAGCTACATGAACTGTATGAGCTGTATGAGCTGCATGAACTGTATGAACTGTATGAGCTGTATGAACTGTATGAACTGTATGAGCTGTATGAGCTGTATGAACTGTATGAACTGTATGAGCTGTATGAGCTGTATGAACTGTATGAACTGTATGAGCTGTATGAGCTGTATGAGCTGTATGAGCTGTATGAACTGTATGAGCTGTATGAGCTGTATGAGCTGTATGAGCTGTATGTACTGTATGAACTGTATGAGCTGTATGAACTGTATGAGCTGTATGAACTGTATGAGCTGTATGAACTGTATGAACTGTATGAGCTGTATGAGCTGTATGAACTGTATGAGCTGTATGAGCTGCATGAACTGTATGAGCTGTATGAGCTGCATGAACTGTATGAGCTGTATGAACTGTATGAGCTATATGAACTGTATGAACTGTATGAGCTGTATGAACTGTATGAGCTGTATGAACTGTATGAGCTGTATGAACTGTATGAGCTGTATGAATTGTATGAGCTGTATGAACTGTATGAGCTGTATGAGCTGTATGAGCTGTATGAGCTGTATGAACTGTATGAGCTGTATGAGCTGTATGAGCTGTATGAGCTGTATGAGCTGTATGAACTGTATGAACTGTATGAGCTGTATGAACTGTATGAGCTGTATGAGCTGTATGAACTGTATGAACTGTATGAGCTGTATGAACTGTATGAACTGTATGAACTGTATGAGCTGTATGAGCTGTATGAACTGTATGAGCTGTATGAGCTGCATGAACTGTATGAGCTGTATGAGCTGCATGAACTGTATGAACTGTATGAGCTGTATGAACTGTATGAACTGTATGAGCTGTATGAGCTGTATGAACTGTATGAGCTGTATGAACTGTATGAGCTGTATGAACTGTATGAACTGTATGAGCTGTATGAACTGTATGAGCTGTATGAGCTGTATGAGCTGTATGAGCTGTATGAGCTGTATGAGCTGTATGAGCTGTATGAGCTGTATGAACTGTATGAGCTGTATGAGCTGTATGAGCTGTATGAGCTGTATGAGCTGTATGAGCTGTATGAGCTGTATGAGCTGTATGAACTGTATGAGCTGTATGAACTGTATGAACTGTATGAGCTGTATGAACTGTATGAACTGTATGAGCTGTATGAGCTGTATGAACTGTATGAGCTGTATGAGCTGCATGAACTGTATGAGCTGTATGAGCTGCATGAACTGTATGAACTGTATGAGCTGTATGAACTGTATGAACTGTATGAGCTGTATGAGCTGTATGAACTGTATGAGCTGTATGAACTGTATGAGCTGTATGAACTGTATGAACTGTATGAGCTGTATGAACTGTATGAGCTGTATGAGCTGTATGAGCTGTATGAACTGTATGAGCTGTATGAACTGTATGAACTGTATGAACTGTATGAGCTGTATGAACTGTATGAGCTGTATGAGCTGTATGAGCTGTATGAGCTGTATGAGCTGTATGAGCTGTATGAGCTGTATGAACTGTATGAACTGTATGAACTGTATGAGCTGTATGAGCTGTATGAGCTGTATGAGCTGTATGAGCTGTATGAACTGTATGAGCTGTATGAACTGTATGAACTGTATGAGCTGTATGAACTGTATGAGCTGTATGAGCTGTATGAGCTGTATGAGCTGTATGAGCTGTATGAGCTGTATGAACTGTATGAACTGTATGAACTGTATGAGCTGTATGAGCTGTATGAGCTGTATGAACTGTATGAGCTGTATGAACTGTATGAACTGTATGAGCTGTATGAACTGTATGAGCTGTATGAGCTGTATGAGCTGTATGAGCTGTATGAGCTGTATGAACTGTATGAACTGTATGAACTGTATGAGCTGTATGAGCTGTATGAACTGTATGAGCTGTATGAGCTGTATGAACTGTATGAGCTGTATGAGCTGTATGAACTGTATGAGCTGTATGAGCTGTATGAACTGTATGAGCTGTATAAGTTATATATGAATTTTATGAAAAGTACGAGCAATATGAGATGCATTTTAATTTTATGAAAATTTTACACATTTAAAGGCATAATTTTCGTTCACTTCCAATTGACAACATTAGTGATAAAACTAAAACTAGAGACATGCCCAGAAATACAATATAGTCTTATACCTATTTTTTGTTGGTATGATATGATGAGTGGATATGAGTCTCATTATATGACAAATATGACCATCATGACATATGTATAAATAACTAAAATAGGTACTATTACACAGTGAACTCTTGCCAATTAAAATAAATTGGGTTAACATATTACATCATATAATGAATTAATGCATGTCTACACTTACACTGTAACTGCATGTCTACACTTACACTGTAACTACATGTCTACACTTACACTGTAACTGCATGTCTACACTTACACTGTAACTGCATGTCTACACTTACATTGTAACTGCATGTCTACACTTACACTGTAACTGCATGTCTACACTTACACTGTAACTGCATGTCTACACTTATTGTATTTCCACCGCAACTGTTTCAACCGCATTGAAAACGAGGAGTTTTAACCGCCCACTATAGATTAAATTTTAAGAAGCGTAAATTAGGCAGTGAAAACGCGGTGTCTTTTTCGCTAGTATAAAATGGGCCTTCAGAGGGAAACCACTTCACAGATAGAAGAACATCGGAAGATTTTAAGTTATCCTCATTCAAAGTGAAGGACAGTCTTTGGTGCTGAACATGTAATCTAAAGCAATGATGGTGGTAGAGTTAATGGATACATGTAATCTAAAGCAATGATGGTGGTAGAGTTAATGGATACATGTAATCTAAAGCAATGATGGTGGTAGAGTTAATGGATACATGTAATCTAAAGCAATGATGGTGGTAGAGTTAATGGATACATGTAATCTAAAGCAATGATGGTGGTAGAGTTAATGGATACATGTAATCTAAAGCAATGATGGTGGTAGAGTTAATGGATACATGTAATCTAAAGCAATGATGGTGGTAGAGTTAATGGATACATGTAATCTAAAGCAATGATGGTGGTAGAGTTAATGGATACATGTAATCTGAAGCAATGATGGTGGTAGAGTTGATGGATACATGTAATCTAAAGCAATGATGGTGGTAGAGTTGATGGATACATATAATCTGAAGCAATGATGGTGGTAGAGTTGATGGATACATGTAATCTAAAGCAATGATGGTGGTAGAGTTGATGGATACAAGTAAAATATATAATTTTCAATTTTATTTCAGCATTATTTTTTTGAGCCCAACTTTTATTAATTCAAAGTTGGGAAACATTTTATTATGGCTCATTTACACTGTTCTTCATTTACACTGTTCCTCATTTACACTGTTCCTCATTTACACTGTTCCTCATTTACACTGTTCCTCATTTATACTGTTCCTCATTTACACTGTTCCTCATTTACACTGTTCCTCATCTACACTGTTCCTCATTTACACTGTTCCTCATTTACACTGTTCCTCATTTACACTGTTCCTCATTTACACTGTTCCTCATTTACACTGTTCCTCATTTACACTGTTCCTCATTTACACTGTTCCTCATCTACACTGTTCCTCATTTACACTGTTCCTCATTTACACTGTTCCTCATTTACACTGTTCCTCATTTACACTGTTCCTCATCTACACTGTTCCTCATTTACACTGTTCCTCATTTACACTGTTCCTCATTTACACTGTTCCTCATCTACACTGTTCCTCATTTACACTGTTCCTCATTTACACTGTTCCTCATCTACACTGTTCCTCATTTACACTGTTCCTCATTTACACTGTTCCTCATTTACACTGTTCCTCATCTACACTGTTCCTCATTTACACTGTTCCTCATTTACACTGTTCCTCATTTACACTGTTCCTCATTTACACTGTTCCTCATCTACACTGTTCTTCATTTACACTGTTCCTCATCTACACTGTTCCTCATTTACACTGTTCCTCATTTACACTGTTCCTCATTTACACTGTTCTTCATTTACACTGTTACTCATTTACACTGTTCCTCATTTACACTGTTCCTCATCTACACTGTTCCTCATTTACACTGTTCCTCATTTACACTGTTCCTCATTTACACTGTTTCTCATCTACACTGTTCCTCATTTACACTGTTCCTCATTTACACTGTTCCTCATTTACACTGTTCCTCATTTACACTGTTCCTCATTTACACTGTTCCTCATTTACACTGTTCCTCATTTACACTGTTCTTCATTTACACTGTTACTCATTTACACTGTTCCTCATTTACACTGTTACTCATTTACACTGTTCCTCATTTACACTGTTCCTCATTTACACTGTTCTTCATTTACACTGTTCCTCATTTACACTGTTCCTCATTTACATTGTTCCTCATTTACACTGTTCTTCATTTACACTGTTCTTCATTTACACTGTTACTCATTTACACTGTTCCTCATTTACACTGTTCCTCATCTACACTGTTCCTCATTTACACTGTTCCTCATTTACACTGTTCCTCATTTACACTGTTTCTCATCTACACTGTTCCTCATTTACACTGTTCCTCATTTACACTGTTCCTCATTTACACTGTTCCTCATTTACACTGTTCCTCATTTACACTGTTCCTCATTTACACTGTTCCTCATTTACACTGTTCCTCATTTACACTGTTCTTCATTTACACTGTTACTCATTTACACTGTTCCTCATTTACACTGTTACTCATTTACACTGTTCCTCATTTACACTGTTCCTCATTTACACTGTTCTTCATTTACACTGTTCCTCATTTACACTGTTCCTCATTTACATTGTTCCTCATTTACACTGTTCTTCATTTACACTGTTACTCATTTACACTGTTCCTCATTTACATTTCATCAGTACATAATTAATTACAGTGCTTACATAGTGTACCTAGTTTATACATGCTTACATAGTGTACCTAGTTTACACACGCTTACATAGTGTACCTAGTTTACACACGCTTACATAGTGTACCTAGTTTACACATGCTTACATAGTGTACCTAGTTTACACATGCTTACATAGTGTACCTAGTTTACACACGCTTACATAGTGTACCTAGTTTACACACGCTTACATAGTGTACCTAGTTTACACACGCTTACATAGTGTACCTAGTTTACACATACTTACATAGTGTACCTAGTTTACACACGCTTACATAGTGTACCTAGTTTACACATGCTTACATAGTGTACCTAGTTTACACATGTATATGACGCGTTACAAAGGGTGCATTGTATCCGTTACATCCCTGATACAGTCATGATTATCATCAATCTTTTGATGGTAGAGAAAGATATCGATACCATTAGTGTTACTAATGGTACTAATGATTAGTGTTACTAATGGTACTAATGATTAGTGTTACTAATGGTACTAATGATTAGTGTTACTAATGGTACTAATGATTAGTGTTACTAATGGTACTAATGATTAGTGTTACTAATGGTACTAATCATTAGTGTTACTAATGGTACTAATCATTAGTATCTTTATAATGGTAGGTAATGATTTTATTGTCCAATTTTTGTAATTTAAACACTTTTAGTAATAACAAAATAGCATTTATTGCTCTATTTATTGCTTTATTTATTACTCTATTTATTGCTCTATTTATTGCTTTATTTATTGCTTTATATATTGCTCTAATTATTGCTCTATTTATTACTCTATTCATTGCTCTATTCATTGCTCTATTTATTGCTCTATTTATTACTCTATTTATTACTCTATTTATTACTCTATTTATTACTCTATTTATTACTCTATTTATTGCTCTATTTATTACTCTATTTATTGCTCTATTTATTACTCTATTTATTGCTCTATTTATTACTCTATTCATTGCTCTATTTATTGCTTTATTTATTGCTTTATTTATTGCTCTATTTATTGCTCTATTTATTACTCTATTTATTGCTCTATTTATTACTCTATTTATTGCTCTATTTATTACTCTATTTATTGCTTTATTTATTACTCTATTTATTACTCTATTTATTGCTTTATTTATTGCTTTATTTATTGCTCTATTTATTGCTCTATTTATTACTCTATTTATTGCTCTATTTATTACTCTATTTATTGCTCTATTTATTACTCTATTTATTGCTTTATTTATTACTCTATTTATTACTCTATTTATTACTCTATTTATTGCTCTATTCATTACTCTATTCATTGCTCTATTTATTACTCTATTCATTACTCTATTCATTGCTCTATTTATTGCTCTATTTATTACTCTATTTATTACTCTATTTATTACTCTATTTATTACTCTATTTATTACTCTATTTATTACTCTATTTATTACTCTATTCATTGCTCTATTCATTGCTCTATTTATTACTCTATTTATTACTCTATTTATTACTCTATTTATTACTCTATTTATTGCTCTATTTATTACTCTATTTATTGCTCTATTTATTACTCTATTTATTGCTCTATTTATTACTCTATTTATTGCTCTATTTATTACTCTATTTATTGCTCTATTTATTATTCTATTTATTGCTCTATTTATTACTCTATTTATTACTCTATTTATTACTCTATTTATTGCTCTATTTATTACTCTATTTATTACTCTATTTATTGCTCTATTTATTACTCTATTTATTGCTCTATTTATTGCTTTATTTATTACTCTATTTATTGCTCTATTTATTGCTTTATTTATTGCTTTATTTATTGCTCTATTTATTGCTCTATTTATTACTCTATTTATTGCTCTATTTATTACTCTATTTATTTCTCTATTTATTACTCTATTTATTACTCTATTTATTGCTCTATTTATTACTCTATTTATTGCTCTATTTATTACTCTATTTATTGCTCTATTTATTACTCTATTTATTGCTCTATTTATTACTCTATTTATTGCTCTATTTATTACTCTATTTATTGCTCTATTTATTACTCTATTTATTGCTCTATTTATTACTCTATTTATTACTCTATTTATTACTCTATTTATTGCTCTATTTATTACTCTATTTATTACTCTATTTATTGCTCTATTTATTACTCTATTTATTGCTCTATTTATTGCTTTATTTATTACTCTATTTATTGCTCTATTTATTGCTTTATTTATTGCTTTATTTATTGCTCTATTTATCGCTCTATTTATTACTCTATTTATTGCTCTATTTATTACTCTATTTATTGCTCTATTTATTGCTTTATTTATTGCTTTATTTATTGCTCTATTTATTGCTCTATTTATTACTCTATTTATTGCTCTATTTATTACTCTATTTATTGCTCTATTTATTACTCTATTTATTGCTTTATTTATTACTCTATTTATTACTCTATTTATTACTCTATTCATTGCTCTATTTATTACTCTATTCATTACTCTATTCATTGCTCTATTTATTGCTCTATTTATTACTCTATTTATTACTCTATTTATTACTCTATTTATTACTCTATTTATTACTCTATTTATTACTCTATTCATTGCTCTATTCATTGCTCTATTTATTACTCTATTTATTACTCTATTTATTACTCTATTTATTACTCTATTTATTGCTCTATTTATTACTCTATTTATTGCTCTATTTATTACTCTATTTATTGCTCTATTTATTACTCTGTTTATTGCTCTATTTATTACTCTATTTATTGCTCTATTTATTACTCTATTTATTGCTCTATTTATTACTCTATTTATTACTCTATTTATTACTCTATTTATTGCTCTATTTATTACTCTATTTATTACTCTATTTATTGCTCTATTTATTACTCTATTTATTGCTCTATTTATTGCTTTATTTATTACTCTATTTATTGCTCTATTTATTACTCTATTTATTACTCTATTTATTGCTCTATTTATTACTCTATTCATTACTCTATTCATTGCTCTATTTATTACTCTATTTATTGCTTTATTTATTACTCTATTTATTGCTCTATTTATTACTCTATTTATTACTCTATTTATTGCTCTATTTATTGCTCTATTCTCTAAATATACACAATAATAACTGCTATTAATAAGAACTGTTAAATACAATATTACAATAATATCATGTAAATACAATAGTACAATAATATCATGTAAATACAATAGTACAATAATAGCATGTAAATACAATAGTACAATAATATCATGTAAATACAATAGTACAATAATAGCATGTAAATACAATAGTACAATAATATCATGTAAATACAATAGTACAATAATATCATGTAAATACAATAGTACAATAATATCATGTAAATACAATAGTACAATAATATCATGTAAATACAATAGTACAATAATATCATGTAAATACAATAGTACAATAATATCATGTAAATACAATAGTACAATAATATCATGTAAATACAATAGTACAATAATATCATGTAAATACAATAGTACAATAATATCATGTAAATACAATAGTACAATAATATCATGTAAATACAATAGTACAATAATATCATGTAAATACAATAGTACAATAATATCATGTAAATACAATAGTACAATAATATCATGTAAATACAATAGTACAATAATATCATGTAAATACAATAGTACAATAATATCATGTAAATACAATAGTACAATAATATCATGTAAATACAATAGTACAATAATATCATGTAAATACAATAGTACAATAATAGCATGTAAATACAATAGTACAATAATAGCATGTAAATACAATAGTACAATAATATCATGTAAATACAATAGTACAATAATAGCATGTAAATACAATAGTACAATAATAGCATGTAAATACAATAGTACAATAATATCATGTAAATACAATAGTACAATAATAGCATGTAAATACAATAGTACAATAATATCATGTAAATACAATAGTACAATAATATCATGTAAATACAATAGTACAATAATATCATGTAAATACAATAGTACAATAATATCATGTAAATACAATAGTACAATAATATCATGTAAATACAATAGTACAATAATATCATGTAAATACAATAGTACAATAATATCATGTAAATACAATAGTACAATAATATCATGTAAATACAATAGTACAATAATATCATGTAAATACAATAGTACAATAATATCATGTAAATACAATAGTACAATAATAGCATGTAAATACAATAGTACAATAATAGCATGTAAATACAATAGTACAATAATATCATGTAAATACAATAGTACAATAATAGCATGTAAATACAATAGTACAATAATAGCATGTAAATACAATAGTACAATAATATCATGTAAATACAATAGTACAATAATAGCATGTAAATACAATAGTACAATAATATCATGTAAATACAATAGTACAATAATATCATGTAAATACAATAGTACAATAATATCATGTAAATACAATAGTACAATAATAGCATGTAAATACAATATTACAATAATATCATGTAAATACAATAGTACAATAATAGCATGTAAATACAATATTACAATAATATCATGTAAATACAATAGTACAATAATAGCATGTAAATACAATAGTACAATAATAGCATGTAAATACAATAGTACAATAATATCATGTAAATACAATAGTACAATAATAGCATGTAAATACAATAGTACAATAATATCATGTAAATACAATAGTACAATAATATCATGTAAATACAATAGTACAATAATATCATGTAAATACAATAGTACAATAATATCATGTAAATACAATAGTACAATAATATCATGTAAATACAATAGTACAATAATATCATGTAAATACAATAGTACAATAATATCATGTAAATACAATAGTACAATAATATCATGTAAATACAATAGTACAATAATATCATGTAAATACAATAGTACAATAATATCATGTAAATACAATAGTACAATAATAGCATGTAAATACAATAGTACAATAATAGCATGTAAATACAATAGTACAATAATATCATGTAAATACAATAGTACAATAATAGCATGTAAATACAATAGTACAATAATAGCATGTAAATACAATAGTACAATAATATCATGTAAATACAATAGTACAATAATAGCATGTAAATACAATAGTACAATAATATCATGTAAATACAATAGTACAATAATATCATGTAAATACAATAGTACAATAATAGCATGTAAATACAATATTACAATAATATCATGTAAATACAATAGTACAATAATAGCATGTAAATACAATATTACAATAATATCATGTAAATACAATAGTACAATAATATCATGTAAATACAATAGTACAATAATATCATGTAAATACAATAGTACAATAATATCATGTAAATACAATAGTACAATAATATCATGTAAATACAATAGTACAATAATATCATGTAAATACAATAGTACAATAATAGCATGTAAATACAATAGTACAATAATAGCATGTAAATACAATAGTACAATAATATCATGTAAATACAATAGTACAATAATAGCATGTAAATACAATAGTACAATAATAGCATGTAAATACAATAGTACAATAATATCATGTAAATACAATAGTACAATAATAGCATGTAAATACAATAGTACAATAATATCATGTAAATACAATAGTACAATAATATCATGTAAATACAATAGTACAATAATATCATGTAAATACAATAGTACAATAATATCATGTAAATACAATAGTACAATAATATCATGTAAATACAATAGTACAATAATATCATGTAAATACAATAGTACAATAATATCATGTAAATACAATAGTACAATAATATCATGTAAATACAATAGTACAATAATATCATGTAAATACAATAGTACAATAATATCATGTAAATACAATAGTACAATAATAGCATGTAAATACAATAGTACAATAATAGCATGTAAATACAATAGTACAATAATATCATGTAAATACAATAGTACAATAATAGCATGTAAATACAATAGTACAATAATAGCATGTAAATACAATAGTACAATAATATCATGTAAATACAATAGTACAATAATAGCATGTAAATACAATAGTACAATAATAGCATGTAAATACAATAGTACAATAATATCATGTAAATACAATAGTACAATAATAGCATGTAAATACAATAGTACAATAATATCATGTAAATACAATAGTACAATAATATCATGTAAATACAATAGTACAATAATATCATGTAAATACAATAGTACAATAATATCATGTAAATACAATAGTACAATAATATCATGTAAATACAATAGTACAATAATATCATGTAAATACAATAGTACAATAATATCATGTAAATACAATAGTACAATAATATCATGTAAATACAATAGTACAATAATATCATGTAAATACAATAGTACAATAATATCATGTAAATACAATAGTACAATAATAGCATGTAAATACAATAGTACAATAATAGCATGTAAATACAATAGTACAATAATATCATGTAAATACAATAGTACAATAATAGCATGTAAATACAATAGTACAATAATAGCATGTAAATACAATAGTACAATAATATCATGTAAATACAATAGTACAATAATAGCATGTAAATACAATAGTACAATAATATCATGTAAATACAATAGTACAATAATATCATGTAAATACAATAGTACGATAATATCATGTAAATACAATAGTACAATAATAGCATGTAAATACAATATTACAATAATATCATGTAAATACAATAGTACAATAATAGCATGTAAATACAATATTACAATAATATCATGTAAATACAATAGTACAATAATATCATGTAAATACAATAGTACAATAATATCATGTAAATACAATAGTACAATAATATCATGTAAATACAATAGTACAATAATATCATGTAAATACAATAGTACAATAATATCATGTAAATACAATAGTACAATAATAGCATGTAAATACAATAGTACAATAATAGCATGTAAATACAATAGTACAATAATATCATGTAAATACAATAGTACAATAATAGCATGTAAATACAATAGTACAATAATAGCATGTAAATACAATAGTACAATAATATCATGTAAATACAATAGTACAATAATAGCATGTAAATACAATAGTACAATAATATCATGTAAATACAATAGTACAATAATATCATGTAAATACAATAGTACAATAATATCATGTAAATACAATAGTACAATAATATCATGTAAATACAATAGTACAATAATATCATGTAAATACAATAGTACAATAATATCATGTAAATACAATAGTACAATAATATCATGTAAATACAATAGTACAATAATATCATGTAAATACAATAGTACAATAATATCATGTAAATACAATAGTACAATAATATCATGTAAATACAATAGTACAATAATAGCATGTAAATACAATAGTACAATAATAGCATGTAAATACAATAGTACAATAATATCATGTAAATACAATAGTACAATAATAGCATGTAAATACAATAGTACAATAATAGCATGTAAATACAATAGTACAATAATATCATGTAAATACAATAGTACAATAATAGCATGTAAATACAATAGTACAATAATATCATGTAAATACAATAGTACAATAATATCATGTAAATACAATAGTACAATAATATCATGTAAATACAATAGTACAATAATAGCATGTAAATACAATATTACAATAATATCATGTAAATACAATAGTACAATAATAGCATGTAAATACAATATTACAATAATATCATGTAAATACAATAGTACAATAATAGCATGTAAATACAATAGTACAATAATAGCATGTAAATACAATAGTACAATAATATCATGTAAATACAATAGTACAATAATAGCATGTAAATACAATAGTACAATAATATCATGTAAATACAATAGTACAATAATATCATGTAAATACAATAGTACAATAATATCATGTAAATACAATAGTACAATAATATCATGTAAATACAATAGTACAATAATATCATGTAAATACAATAGTACAATAATATCATGTAAATACAATAGTACAATAATATCATGTAAATACAATAGTACAATAATATCATGTAAATACAATAGTACAATAATATCATGTAAATACAATAGTACAATAATATCATGTAAATACAATAGTACAATAATATCATGTAAATACAATAGTACAATAATATCATGTAAATACAATAGTACAATAATATCATGTAAATACAATAGTACAATAATATCATGTAAATACAATAGTACAATAATATCATGTAAATACAATAGTACAATAATATCATGTAAATACAATAGTACAATAATATCATGTAAATACAATAGTACAATAATATCATGTAAATACAATAGTACAATAATAGCATGTAAATACAATAGTACAATAATAGCATGTAAATACAATAGTACAATAATATCATGTAAATACAATAGTACAATAATAGCATGTAAATACAATAGTACAATAATAGCATGTAAATACAATAGTACAATAATATCATGTAAATACAATAGTACAATAATATCTTGTTCGCTATTTACAGAGATGTTTTCTTTGAAGGAAATGACTGCAGTTGCACTAAAGAAACAGAAACACATGTCAAAAACATGTGTCAGAAACATGTGCTGCCAACATGTGAACCTGACAGTCTCATTCAAGTGAGTGTCTCAGATGTAAGTCAGTGACTGCAATTTCAGTCACTTGCAGTTAATTTCCCTAACTGTAAGCATTACATTAGAGACAGTGAATTAACTACAGAGCTACTTAGGGAAAAGGATGTATCTAACATTTTATCATTTCTCTCAGTGATAGCGTTTTTTTTTCACAGCGTTTTTGACTCTGAGGAAATTATTGTTAAACACATTTCATATGTATCCACTATCCATGTTCCGCGACGATTTTGGAACGTTGAAAACGCTGCAAAAACGCTCGTGTAACGTTACCCTTAGACCTTCTCCCACGATGCAAGATGGTACCTTTACCCTATTTGTCCCTTCAATTCGAAGAGATATAACAATCAATTATTGCGTGTCTACAAATGGCTTACAAATTCATAATTATTTATAATTAATAAATCAGAAAGGTACCAATGGATATGTTCTGCGCAATTTCCCGATTTTTAGTGTACACTAAAAATAAGAATTTGCGCGGTTCTAGAATCCTGAAATAGCGTGGCAATCCCGATATTGCGCAAGGCATTTAAGAGTATGAGGCAGAGTTGCCACTAAATGGTGAAATACTCAACATGTGTCCAAAACGCGCTATATCCGAGGGAATGGAGAGAAATTACACTAGTTTGATGATTACAGGTTATGTAAGTACCTAGATCGGTAATTAGACTAATTTCAAGTTATGTAACTAGATACATTAGTTGGGTAATACAAATTATGTACCTAAAATAGATACACTAGTTGGGTAGTACAAGTTATGTACCTAGATACATGAGTTAGATAATTACAGTTTAGCTAGGTACCTAGATACACAAGTTAGATAATTACAGTTTAGCTAGGTACCTAGATACACAAGTTAGATAATTACAGTTTAGCTAGGTACCTAGATACACTAGTTAGATAATTACAGGTTAGCTTGGTTACCCATATACACTAGTTAGGTAACGATATAATGTCTATATAGTATATCTATATAGTATATCTATATAGTATATGGTAATCAACTGATCGATAGATTGTTTGACGTGACCGCGTTCAGATCAAAAAACTGAAATTGCATTGATTACTATGTGAATGATATGCTTTGTGGTTAATAACTAGTTCATATTTAATCATTATGGCTTAATTTTTCTGCCTATAATTATATTAGTAATAGAAGTATATTCACAGATAAAATTTTATTATTTAGATATTTTACTTACATTTATTCTTGGAAGTCTCCAATGGACTGGCGACTCCTACCACACTTTGGAAACTGGGACTACCTAATTAAACTTAGGTACTACTAATTTTTTTATCAATTGCTAACTAGGCATCGGTTAAATTTTATTTCCATTAATTTATTTCTTAATTATTATTCATAAGAACAGAAAAGAACTAGAGTTTAGCAGTTAACTAACACTGGTTTAGGCTACTAGGTGGTATATGTACTACCTAGGAGTACATCCTAAACACTATTTCTTATAGGTAAGTTAAAGAAGAGAACAAATTAAACGAACTTGAATTATATCCACACATTTAAATTCTATGTTTTATCGCTACTTTTACTATTTATCACACGAAACGCTTATAAATTGACTTTAAACTTCTCGATATTAACATGTAAATACGAGGTATTGTGAGCCACTCGGTCACAAACAAAATGTGTGACGTCATAATTTTGCGCCGTCAACTAGTTGCCATACCCTTTAGTTACCAAACCCTGTATCCTGAGTTGGGTAATACAAGTTAGGTACCAAGCTAGATACACTAGTTGGATAATACAAGTTAGGTAACTTAGGTACCTAGATACACTAGTTAGGAAGTTACAAGAGAGGACTATCGTGTCAGTGGGGCTTATGTCCTAGGTTTCGTATTTAGGGTTGGGGGAGGCTTTGATAAAACGCGCAACCAACCCTAGCACAGTCCCGTTGTTGCCGAGCGATTTCAGGATCCTCAAAAACACCCTGAGCAAGCTTAAGATAGCGCAAATCGGTAAAATGCCAAGAAAATATGTTATGTGTAAAAATATAAACCATCCATGAAAATTATTTTAAAACTTTGTAGCAATTAAAATTGAGAATCAAATTTTTTGAATTATCAGTACCATTAAGAAAGAGACTCTATTGTCTATACCTTACCTCTGGTGTTTGTTTTCGATGTAGAATGTCTCGATGTTCCTTTATAAAATGTTAACATTAATGTTATATTAGAATATTAAACACATAAAATAGAAAAAAATAAACACACAAGAAATTAAAAAAATAAACTCGAAAGAAACAAACAAAAAAATAAACACGTAAGAGAAAAATAATAAACACGAAGAAATAAAAGAGGAAAGAAAAATATTAAACACGAAGGATATAAAAGAAATCCTCAAAATAATCTTAAGAAAGCTATAAAAACTCTTGCCTATTAATTTATAGTTAGGCGCAAAGTAGTGAATTAAATGTTAGTAAGGAAATAAGGATAACTCTTTACCTTTTGCTTTTCCACTCCTTCTCGCCAAACCTTAGAAAATTAGAAGAAGAAGAAGCGAGAGAAAATTAAGCACAATAAACCTCGTAATTAATGAGCAGACTTATGAGACAATCATTCCACTCATAGGTACTCATAGGATAACTTACAAACTCATGAAATGACACCTCTGAGAGGGATAAGGTAGGTGAAGCCTCGAACACAAACTTAGACAGTGAGTGAGAATATTACTCATGAAATTGATAGGAGAATACAAAGGACTTCAGAGTTGAGTTATAATATCTCGGTTACTTTAGTTACCTATCTTTTTAAAAGGTTTGGTATATAATTTAAATGCAAAATGTACCACTAGAGTGAAGAACGATTAAGATAGCATTTATTTTGTAACTGTTACATTAATGCAGATAATTAAATATGAATGCACAGCATTAGATATTCGCTTCAAATGTTTCAGATATTATTTCAAAGATACAAAATAAATAAAGTTATAAAATTCAGAAGACTGAAGTAAAAACACAAAACTGTTAATAGAAAAACAGGGAGACAAAGATAAATAAATGGGGATTGAGTGGCACTGTAAAGGGGACACGAGTTGCACTGTACAGGGGACATGAGTGGCACTGTAAAGGGGACATGAGTGGCACTGCAAAGGGGACATGAGTGGCACTGTAAAGGGGACATGAGTGGCACTGTACAGGGGACATGAGTGGCACTGTAAAGGGGACACGAGTTGCACTGTACAGGGGACATGAGTGGCACTGTAAAGGGGACATGAGTGGCACTGCAAAGGGGACATGAGTGGCACTGTACAGGGGACATGAGTGGCACTGCAAAGGGGACATGAGTGGCACTGTAACGGGGACATGCGTGGCACTGTAAAGGGGACATGAGTGGCACTGTAAAGGGGACATGAGTGGCACTGCAAAGGGGACATGAGTGGCACTGTAAAGGGGACATGAGTGGCACTGTACAGGGGACATGAGTGGCACTGTAAAGGGGACACGAGTTGCACTGTACAGGGGACATGAGTGGCACTGTAAAGGGGACATGAGTGGCACTGCAAAGGGGACATGAGTGGCACTGTACAGGGGACATGAGTGGCACTGCAAAGGGGACATGAGTGGCACTGTAACGGGGACATGCGTGGCACTGTAAAGGGGACATGAGTGGCACTGTAAAGGGGACATGAGTGGCACTGTAAAGGGGACATGAGTGGCACTGTAACGGGAACATGAGTGGCACTGTAAAGGGGACATGAGTGGCACTGTAAAGGGGACATGAGTGGCACTGTAAAGGGGACATGAGTGGCACTGTAAAGGGGACATGAGTGGCACTGTACAGGGGGCATGAGTGGCACTGTAACGGGGACATGAGTGGCACTGTAACGGGGACATGAGTGGCACTGTAAAGGGGACATGAGTGGCACTGTAAAGGGGACATGAGTGGCACTGTAAAGGGGACATGAGTGGCACTGTAAAGGGGACATGAGTGGCACTGTACAGGGGACATGAGTGGCACTGTAAAGGGGTAAGTAAGGGCAAATCAATAGCACTATTACCTTTTTTACGGGGCAATATATTGGGGTAAAGTGACGTTAAATACCTTGCCTGCAAATTACAACAGTCTCATTAATTGCTTTAGGTAATTCTTCACACTAATGTTATACAAAACAAACACAATTAGTAGTGAAAATAGGAAAACAAGTCAAATTAGTAAATTAGAACCTAACTTTTAGGTTAACGAGATACAATAGAGTATGTCTCTTACTTAGAGACAGTAGATGGAGAGATAACTACAGAGACAACAGAGAGAGACAGAGATAAAACAGGATTAGTGATGGGGAAATTTTTTTAGCTCTATAATATGTATACTCTTTCGATAAATTTTCTCTGCAGGCTCATAATCAAGGTTACAATTCTCAATTTTATAAATCCTTCTGTATAATTGTAAAAAAGAACTTTTTGAAATTAGTCTGTGATAATTACGATATTTCTTGTAATTATTCTTTCTCCTTTCATTCATTGTGTTCTCCTTCCGTCCCTTTCCCTCAATATAACACTGGGTCACGACTTCAGGTAGACTGACCTTTGCAGGTCAAGGTGGTCACATCTACCTCTAAAGTAGCGTACATATCTACCTCAAAAGTAGCGTACACATCTACCAGAGGGAGGTAACAGAGTAACTGTATCGAATAACTGTTACTTATTTTGAATACAGTTACTTGAATAAATGCGTGTTTTAGATCCACGAGTTGACTTATTCAACTTTCTAAATACCTAAGCGTAATTATTCAGTTGTATACATACCTGAAGACACAGGCAGCATCACGTATGACTCACACCTAGACTTAAGCCTCATCTCTGTTTATTTTCTAAACCATCTAAAAATTTAGAAACTCTTTTCTCAATACAAAGTTTATTGTTCCTGAAGTACAGTAAGGGATAAACATTTGCGGAGTAACTTTACTATTTGCTAACAATGTCACTAAACAAAGACTGGAAGGAAGTGAAGGAGCAGAACTAGCCACAATAAAATTAACATTATTAATATTACCTATCAAATACATTGAGAAAATGAATAATAAATAAAAATGAGAAACAGTTGAATATTCAGAAAAAAAATTAATTCCATTAATATATATTTGCATAAGAAAATACGAATCTGCATATTTATGATATTTTTATTTATTACATGATACCTAATAATCTTCATCCATAATGGAACCATTTCTAATTCATTTATGTTATTTAGTTCTTTTTAGAAAAACTCCGTATACCTAGGCTAGCTATACATAGATGTTAAATTGAATATCAATTATTAATATCATTAGTGATAGTTAGAACAGAAAATTTTGTCCCAATTTCGTAGGGTAGCTTCACTCTTTTTCTTTCATTGCTTATAATTATACTGACCTCCTTCCTAATTATTGGTGTTTAATATTTTATAATAGAATGGTTACCCCTGCAAAGGACATCACAGTGCAAGTCATTTGCTCTGGGTGTGGCATGTGTAACTAATAAATAGGCACAAACTGAGAGAAGAGGACACAGAGACTAAAATAGTTTCCATGCGCTAATGGAGTTAGAGAGGCAAGTCTGCTACAGAGGATGTACGTGTGATGTAAAAATAATAAATTGGAGAATTCTTATAGCCCCCAGAATATCCTTATGATAGTTCATAAATATCTTCTTTTTATCGAACTATTCTATTGTTGAATGTTATAATAGAATCATCTTCATCTAACTTGACATAATTTTTGTACTCTGAACACAAGCTCCCTTCTGTTATATTTATACAAAGGTTATAACGTGGCATTTCCATTCTTTTAACACATACACACTACATCACGTGACCAGAAGCGATTAGACACAAACGAATTGATTAGCAAGATGGTTTTTATCAGACTGACATCTTTAGTCTAGCCACCTAAATGGAGTCATTTGTCTAACTAATTCCATCGTATGATTTGTCAGTAATAATTTAACTCAGTTTCAGTAAATTATTTGGGATATTTTCTTCTCAAATTTAATTGAAATCATGCTACTTTAAGTATAGTTAGGTACATCCACTCTGTTATTTCTTTGTACTTCAGTGGAAGGAAATTCTTTTGTTTCAGTGCATTTGGTGCAGTAATTCAAAGAGCAAACATCAATATTATAGACTGAAGATGAATGTGTTGAGCTGTTAGCAACTGTAACCTTTTACTACACTTACAAAGAAGAAACTTTAGCTAATTACTAAGTTGTAAGATGTTTCAATTGGTAAAATAGCTTTCCTTGATATTAAGATTGAAGGGAAGTTACTATCTTTGAATATCGTTTTTACTGAGCACTTTTTCTGTTTGAAGATGTTTTTTCCTGCAAATATAAGTCTGTTGATAAAGAGATGTCATTTAGTTTATATTGGGAGGAGACTTCAAGGAGCCTCTGTTAGTAGGATTTATTTCTTCTTTTTATGCTCGGCTATTTGCGGACAGATTGGATCTAGGCCAGGTTAGGGCCAAAAACGCACTTGAATCTCATATTGATCGAAACTGCAAGAATAGACCTATTGTTTATACTTTCATTGAAATAAATATTAAGGGAAATGTTTTCCTGAACAACTTTTCTATTTGGGGAAAACAAGATACATGGGACATGCTGTTACGGAATGAATTGGAGAGTAACAATTTATAGATAAAATGGTAAATTGTAATAGAGAGAACAACAACAACAGGGCAATAAATGGGGAAATATACAGGGGTAAAAGATAAAATTTGAAGAAGAAGTCACCTGTGTGGGCAAAACAATTGAATTAATAATAACAACTGGAGGAAGGACATTGAAAACCGGGAATCCATACGTTTATTCACTACATAATGATAACAATATGGGTACAAGAAGACTGGATACGAGGGTACATTCAATACTTTGGGTAAAATCACATTACTTCAGTATGTGTTTGGCCTCCGAAAGAAAACGGTGTGGGCTGAGAGGGGTAACTCACTCATTTCCGCATATCGAAACCATTTTGATGGAGATATAAGAAATGGGGCTCGTGCGAAAAATAGGGCAAATATAAGAATGGGAACCTATCTTTGGGAAATTTGGCATATTAGAAGAAGTTCATTCCCAAATTAGTTAGAGAGATTCATATTGATGTCCACGCAATAGAATCTCATTACATTAACTTTGATTTTATCGGAACGAAGGAGACCATCAAATACTCACTGAAGATCCGACACTGACGAAGCCATTCTTATTGTTGTTGTTTCAAATAGACCAAACTAGTGAAATGGAAGGTGCATGTACATTATAATGTGATTAAATTATCATTTAAAAAGCGAGCAATTACATTAAAAAACGTCTCAGAGGAATAACTAAAATAAGTACCCAAGCATAACTAAAGCCTTGTGTAGCTATTTGAAATCTGATACTCAATTAACAATGGAATATAAAATATCTAATTGAATCCTATTGAATATACCAACTAATTAAAATAATTGCTATTGGTTAAGGAATTTGGCTTAAAATAGACTATTTAATAGCACTAAAGTGAGTTTTACCTCCAAGTGACCGTTCTAGAGATCAAGAACCTTTGCACCCTTCACACGGTGACACAAATCACTGTACGGCTAAATGCAGCCTAGTTAACAAGTCAAACTTCAACTACTGTTTCCATGTATCCTCAACACTGTTCACACTGTCAGTTTTTATCGAATTTACCAGCAAAATACCATCGAAAAGACAATAAAGCAGTTAACAGCTTCCTAGGAATGCTTCCGTCCGCCACTCGTCGAGTAAACTAAAGTTTTGCTGGCAGCCTCGTGTTGGTTTATATTTAGCTGAGTGTTGTCTGACGGTACATCGCCACAACATTCCTTGGTTATTCTTACCTAGAGATGTTGTGAGTAGTTGTTTGGTGGTTGTACAGAGCATTTAGTCGAGAAAGTACGAGCAAAGTACTTTATATTCTAAATCACGTACTGCTGAATATCTTAAATAATGCTAAAAAGCGTGAAAGATTATATGATCTGCCTCTATTGAAATATGTTATGTACTTTTGTATTATATCATGCAAATATAATAAACAATAGTTACTTGTGTAATTTGTAGTTATTGATAAACCACTGACTCATGAGTTGGTTAAGAAGCGGCATATTCAAACAAGATGTGAACTGCACTCTGTGAACAGTACACTGTGAACAGTACAGTACACTGTGAACAGTACAGTACACTGTGAACAGTACACTGTGTACAGTACACTGTGTACAGTACACTGTGTACAGTACACTGTGTACAGTACACTGTGTACAGTACACTGTGTACTGTACACTGTGAACAGTACACTGTGAACAGTACAGTACACTGTGAACAGTACAGTACACTGTGAACAGTACACTGTGTACAGTACACTGTGTACAGTACACTGTGTACAGTACACTGTGTACAGTACTCCTCCAAGTAAATCCAAAGATGATAACTATGCTATCTGTCAAATATTCTTGACTTTGACAGTACATCAAAGTTTGCCATTTGCTTTCATTCACAGTTACCAGATTTAGAATATATTAACAATCTTCATATAGTGAGAATGGTTAAAAGTAAGAATATATTTTACTATTCATTGTCATACTTACAATTTTGATATTTGAAACTTTTACCAAATTCTCACAATTCCTAACATGGTAAATATTTTAATATAAAAGCAAAGCTAATCCCTCTAAATACCCCCCCCCCCCCTCTCCCCCACTGTTCCGTTACGTGTGTAGGTTGGTGATGAGTTGGGAGAGAGAATGGGGGTAAAGGGGCAATTACGGAGGTGAATTAAACACCGCATGAAAATTTCAATAGATTATTATTAGAAAAAATCATTCTATTTATTATTTTTGATTCATCAAAATATTTATATAAATTAATATTTTGATCAGTTTTTAATAGTAACCTTATGAAATTATTATTCAGTGTTTAATTCACTTCTGGTAATTGCCACTTTGCCCTCATTTCTATCATTGCAATATTAATAGCAAGAATATTTATAACTTAAAATATAATTATCGTGAAAACTTAAAAACAAAAGTTCATTTTCAAATGTGTGCAAGAAAAACTTTTACTAGGAAATAATATTGGTTAATTAAAGGAAAAACTTTTTGTTTTTAAGTACAGGTCAAGAATGCATTAATTCACTCCTTTAAAGTTAATAGTGAAACCGATATCTCTTTTCCACACCAATCACTCACTGGACCTCCTTTTCTACTCTCTTAAACTGACACCTATAGACTTGACTAGGGAGTGATATTGACTAGGGAGTGATATTGACTAGGGATTGATATTGACTAGGGATTGATATTGACTAGGGAGTGATATTGACTAGGGAGTGATATTGACTAGGTAGTGATATTGACTAGGTAGTGATATTGACTAGGGAGTGATATTGACTAGGCAGTGATATTGACTAGGTAGTGATATTGACTAGGTAGTGATATTGACTAGGGAGTGATATTGACTAGGTAGTGATATTGACTAGGTAGTGATATTGACTAGGGAGTGATATTGACTAGGTAGTGATATTGACTAGGTAGTGATATTGACTAGGGAGTGATATTGACTAGGGAGTGATATTGACTAGGGATTGATATTGACTAGGGAGTGATATTGACTAGGCAGTGATATTGACTAGGGAGTGATATTGACTAGGTATATGCAGTGAATGTGTTGAAAAGAGAGACTACTTACTGCAATATATCTCCTCACATCAAAACACAGACACTACACACACTGTACAGTCAGTGGAAAGTTAAAGACAGTACACATGAGAGTAACTGACCCGTGACTCAGCATTTTATAACTAAATGTAATGTCCAAAAATACACAAAGAATTATTTCGCTATCAATTATTTCATCCCTGAGTCAAAAATAATAAATATTATGAAAATGAATATATTTAATTATTAATAAAGTTGAGAACTAAGTACCAGACATATACAGTGTCTAGTAGTACCTTACAGTGTCTAGTAGTACCTTACAGTGTCTAGTAGTACCTTAGAGTGTCTAGTAGTACCTTACAGTGTCTAGTAGTACCTTACAGTGTCTAGTAGTACCTCACAGTGTCTAGTAGTACCTTATAGTGTCTAGTAGTACCTCACAGTGTCTAGTAGTACCTTACAGTGTCTAGTAGTACCTTATAGTGTCTAGTAGTACCTTACAGTGTCTAGTAGTACCTCACAGTGTCTTGTAGTACCTCACAGTGTCTAGTAGTACCTTACAGTGTCTAGTAGTACCTTACAGTGTCTAGTAGTACCTTACAGTGTCTAGTAGTACCTTACAGTGTCTAGTAGTAACTTACAGTGTCTAGTAGTACCTTACAGTGTCTAGTAGTACCTTATAGTGTCTAGTAGTACCTCACAGTGTCTAGTAGTACCTCACAGTGTCTAGTAGTACCTTACAGTGTCTAGTAGTACCTCACAGTGTCTAGTAGTACCTTATAGTGTCTAGTAGTACCTCACAGTGTCTAGTAGTACCTCACAGTGTCTAGTAGTACCTCACAGTGTCTAGTAGTACCTTACAGTGTCTAGTAGTACCTTACAGTGTCTAGTAGTACCTTAGAGTGTCTAGTAGTACCTCACAGTGTCTAGTAGTACCTCACAGTGTCTAGTAGTACCTCACAGTGTCTAGTAGTACCTCACAGTGTCTAGTAGTACCTTACAGTGTCTAGTAGTACCTCACAGTGTCTAGTAGTACCTCACAGTGTCTAGTAGTACCTTACAGTGTCTAGTAGTACCTTACAGTGTCTAGTAGTACCTTACAGTGTCTAGTAGTACCTTACAGTGTCTAGTAGTACCTCACAGTGTCTAGTAGTACCTTACAGTGTCTAGTAGTACCTCACAGTGTCTAGTAGTACCTTACAGTGTCTAGTAGTACCTCACAGTGTCTAGTAGTACCTTACAGTGTCTAGTAGTACCTTATAGTGTCTAGTAGTACCTTACAGTGTCTAGTAGTACCTCACAGTGTCTAGTAGTACCTTAGAGTGTCTAGTAGTACCTTAGAGTGTCTAGTAGTACCTTAGAGTGTCTAGTAGTACCTTAGAGTGTCTAGTAGTACCTTACAGTGTCTAGTAGTACCTTACAGTGTCTAGTAGTACCTCACAGTGTCTAGTAGTACCTCACAGTGTCTAGTAGTACCTCACAGTGTCTAGTAGTACCTCACAGTGTCTAGTAGTACCTTACAGTGTCTAGTAGTACCTTACAGTGTCTAGTAGTACCTTACAGTGTCTAGTAGTACCTCACAGTGTCTAGTAGTACCTTACAGTGTCTAGTAGTACCTTACAGTGTCTAGTAGTACCTTAGAGTGTCTAGTAGTACCTTACAGTGTCTAGTAGTACCTTACAGTGTCTAGTAGTACCTCACAGTGTCTAGTAGTACCTTATAGTGTCTAGTAGTACCTCACAGTGTCTAGTAGTACCTTACAGTGTCTAGTAGTACCTTATAGTGTCTAGTAGTACCTTACAGTGTCTAGTAGTACCTCACAGTGTCTTGTAGTACCTCACAGTGTCTAGTAGTACCTTACAGTGTCTAGTAGTACCTTACAGTGTCTAGTAGTACCTTACAGTGTCTAGTAGTACCTTACAGTGTCTAGTAGTAACTTACAGTGTCTAGTAGTACCTTACAGTGTCTAGTAGTACCTTATAGTGTCTAGTAGTACCTCACAGTGTCTAGTAGTACCTCACAGTGTCTAGTAGTACCTTACAGTGTCTAGTAGTACCTCACAGTGTCTAGTAGTACCTTATAGTGTCTAGTAGTACCTCACAGTGTCTAGTAGTACCTCACAGTGTCTAGTAGTACCTCACAGTGTCTAGTAGTACCTTACAGTGTCTAGTAGTACCTTACAGTGTCTAGTAGTACCTTAGAGTGTCTAGTAGTACCTCACAGTGTCTAGTAGTACCTCACAGTGTCTAGTAGTACCTCACAGTGTCTAGTAGTACCTCACAGTGTCTAGTAGTACCTTACAGTGTCTAGTAGTACCTCACAGTGTCTAGTAGTACCTCACAGTGTCTAGTAGTACCTTACAGTGTCTAGTAGTACCTTACAGTGTCTAGTAGTACCTTACAGTGTCTAGTAGTACCTTACAGTGTCTAGTAGTACCTCACAGTGTCTAGTAGTACCTTACAGTGTCTAGTAGTACCTCACAGTGTCTAGTAGTACCTTACAGTGTCTAGTAGTACCTCACAGTGTCTAGTAGTACCTTACAGTGTCTAGTAGTACCTTATAGTGTCTAGTAGTACCTTACAGTGTCTAGTAGTACCTCACAGTGTCTAGTAGTACCTTAGAGTGTCTAGTAGTACCTTAGAGTGTCTAGTAGTACCTTAGAGTGTCTAGTAGTACCTTAGAGTGTCTAGTAGTACCTTACAGTGTCTAGTAGTACCTTACAGTGTCTAGTAGTACCTCACAGTGTCTAGTAGTACCTCACAGTGTCTAGTAGTACCTCACAGTGTCTAGTAGTACCTCACAGTGTCTAGTAGTACCTTACAGTGTCTAGTAGTACCTTACAGTGTCTAGTAGTACCTTACAGTGTCTAGTAGTACCTCACAGTGTCTAGTAGTACCTTACAGTGTCTAGTAGTACATTACAGTGTCTAGTAGTACCTTACAGTGTCTAGTAGTACCTTACAGTGTCTAGTAGTACCTCACAGTGTCTAGTAGTACCTTACAGTGTCTAGTAGTACCTTACAGTGTCTAGTAGTACCTTACAGTGTCTAGTAGTACCTTACAGTGTCTAGTAGTACCTTACAGTGTCTAGTAGTACCTTACAGTGTCTAGTAGTACCTCACAGTGTCTAGTAGTACCTTATAGTGTCTAGTAGTACCTCACAGTGTCTAGTAGTACCTTACAGTGTCTAGTAGTACCTCACAGTGTCTAGTAGTACCTCACGGTGTCTAGTAGTACCTCACAGTGTCTAGTAGTACCTTACAGTGTCTAGTAGTACCTTACAGTGTCTAGTAGTACCTCACAGTGTCTTGTAGTACCTTACAGTGTCTAGTAGTACCTTACAGTGTCTAGTAGTACCTCACAGTGTCTAGTAGTACCTTACAGTGTCTAGTAGTACCTTACAGTGTCTAGTAGTACCTTACAGTGTCTAGTAGTACCTCACAGTGTCTAGTAGTACCTTACAGTGTCTAGTAGTACATTACAGTGTCTAGTAGTACCTTACAGTGTCTAGTAGTACCTTACAGTGTCTAGTAGTACCTCACAGTGTCTAGTAGTACCTTACAGTGTCTAGTAGTACCTTACAGTGTCTAGTAGTACCTTACAGTGTCTAGTAGTACCTTACAGTGTCTAGTAGTACCTTACAGTGTCTAGTAGTACCTCACAGTGTCTAGTAGTACCTTACAGTGTCTAGTAGTACCTTTCAGTGTCTAGTAGTACCTCACAGTGTCTAGTAGTACCTTACAGTGTCTAGTAGTACCTTACAGTGTCTAGTAGTACCTCACAGTGTCTAGTAGTACCTTACAGTGTCTAGTAGTACATTACAGTGTCTAGTAGTACCTTACAGTGTCTAGTAGTACCTTACAGTGTCTAGTAGTACCTCACAGTGTCTAGTAGTACCTTACAGTGTCTAGTAGTACCTTACAGTGTCTAGTAGTACCTTACAGTGTCTAGTAGTACCTTACAGTGTCTAGTAGTACCTTACAGTGTCTAGTAGTACCTCACAGTGTCTAGTAGTACCTTACAGTGTCTAGTAGTACCTTACAGTGTCTAGTAGTACCTCACAGTGTCTAGTAGTACCTTATAGTGTCTAGTAGTACCTTACAGTGTCTAGTAGTACCTTATAGTGTCTAGTAGTACCTTATAGTGTCTAGTAGTACCTTACAGTGTCTAGTAGTACCTTACAGTGTCTAGTAGTACCTTATAGTGTCTAGTAGTACCTTACAGTGTCTAGTAGTACCTTACAGTGTCTATTTATCACTTGACATTTTACTACAGTCCCTCACACAAAAGTCATCCAATCTCACCTGTTATTTATCCCTCCTGTTGACGCTATAAGAGGAGTGACTGTTTTTTCAATGTTTTCCAATCATTGGGAGGGTTCATTAGTTTTATCCTTTATATCATTCTCTATATTTGCTAAGCCAATTGGTTGAAAAGCCTGTACTATCGGTAAATAAATCCCTTGCTGTCCTGGAGAAGAGTTCTCTGTGTTCAGAAGCTCTTTGGTTGCTGTTGTGAAGTAGTAATGGTTTGAGTTAGGAATCTGAGGGCGTCTGAGCAGCTTCAGGACACACCACACCTACCGACACAAAGGCACAAACACGACTGAATGGACCTGATGTGACTCATGTGAAAAGGCACCTTTTTATGCATATAATGTCATCACAGTGATATCGTGCATATAATGTCATTGCAGTGATATCGTGCATATAATGTCATCACAGTGATATCGTGCATATAATGTCATTGCAGTGATATCGTGCATATAATGTCATCACAGTGATATCGTGCATATAATGTCATTGCAGTGATATCGTGCATATAATGTCATCACAGTGATATCGTGCATATAATGTCATAGCAGTGATATCGTGCATATAATGTCATCACATTGATATCGTGCATATAATGTCATTGCAGTGATATCGTGCATATAATGTCATAGCAGTGATATCGTGCATATAATGTCATCACATTGATATCGTGCATATAATGTCATTGCAGTGATATCGTGCATATAATGTCATAGCAGTGATATCGTGCATATAATGTCATTGCAGTGATATCGTGCATATAATGTCATAGCAGTGATATCGTGCATATAATGTCATAGCAGTGATATCGTGCATATAATGTCATCACATTGATATCGTGCATATAATGTCATTGCAGTGATATCGTGCATATAATGTCATAGCAGTGATATCGTGCATATAATGTCATCACATTGATATCGTGCATATAATGTCATTGCAGTGATATCGTGCATATAATGTCATCACAGTGATATCGTGCATATAATGTCATCACATTGATATCGTGCATATAATGTCATCACAGTGATATCGTGCATATAATGTCATTGCAGTGATATCGTGCATATAATGTCATTGCAGTGATATCGTGCATATAATGTTATTGCAGTGATATCGTGCATATAATGTCATCACATTGATATCGTGCATATAATGTCATCACGATATCGTGCATATAATGTCATAGCAGTGATATCGTGCATATAATGTCATTGCAGTGATATCGTGCATATAATGTCATCACATTGATATCGTGCATATAATGTCATCACAGTAATATCGTGCATATAATGTCATTGCAGTGATATCGTGCATATAATGTCATTGCAGTGATATCGTGCATATAATGTCATCACAGTGATATCGTGCATATAATGTCATTGCAGTGATATCGTGCATATAATGTCATTGCAGTGATATCGTGCATATAATGTCATCACAGTGATATCGTGCATATAATGTCATCACAGTGATATCGTGCATATAATGTCATTGCAGTGATATCGTGCATATAATGTCATCACAGTGATATCGTGCATATAATGTCATCACAGTGATATCGTGCATATAATGTCATCACAGTGATATCGTGCATATAATGTCATCACAGTGATATCGTGCATATAATGTCATCACAGTGATATCGTGCATATAATGTCATCACAGTGATATCGTGCATATAATGTCATCACAGTGATATCGTGCATATAATATTTTCTTATACAATAGCGGACAAAATATAAGGGTAGGCAAAAACAAGTTATCTAAATCTTTAATTTCATAGAAGGAATAAAACACACATTATTGAAATTTTGCACGTATTTTCATATAGAGTTCATATTTATTCGATGAAATTCCAAATCATTTGGACAAATATTCTAGCAATAGTTTCATATTTCACTTCAAACAATAAATTTTGCTCTGGTCAAAAGTTAAGGGTAGCCATCATAAACTTTGAAATATTCCCGGATATTGGCAATTAACTTAATAATTTGTGAATAATTCTTTGCTATATCACTCTAATACATCTTCTACCACAAAATTCTAATAATTTTGCACAATATGAAGGAGTCCAAAGCAACAATGACACATTGTTGCTTTGTTGAAGGAGCCCACTAGATGGTTAGGTGGGCAAGAGATGACAGACTGAAAAGTAGCCTAGAAATTAAATGGGGATAATGTGATTTTCTATTCTCATGGAATGTTACATTGGGAGAAGGTTGGTTCAATGTGGCGAATCCGTCCCACGGAATTGTTATATTGGCCCAACATTATTAATATATAGCGTATCAACTTTATATGGCTGAAACTGATTAACCTATTGGCAACATCTTGGGTCAAGATGGTTTCAACATAACAGCCCATGCTATCACCATGTTGGCCCATTTTGCAAAAAACCACACTGTACCAATACGATTTGTACACCTAGTGCCAACATGGGCCCCATTAACTTGTGTTGCTTGGGAGTTATCCATCTTCTATTCATCCTCGAGAAACGGCCACAATTCTTCCACATTTCTTGTGTTTCTTCTCTGAGTACAGTCTCCACTTATTATCCAAACAATCTCAATTCGATTGAGGTCAGGACTCTGTGAAAGCCAGCTCATTAGAGAAATTTCTTCATCTTCTAATAGGGTCGTAACTTTTTTATCTGAGTAGTAGGGTACGTTGTCCTGCTTGAAACTCTGTGGTTGAGGGTCAGCTGCTTGTTGATAGGAGAGAGTATGATGACGAAAGAGCTGTTTTATACTTCTGCAATAACTCCTCATCGTAGACGAACAATGGGACCAGGTCTAGCAGAAAAAATGACCACCAAGACCATCACACTACCTCCTCCAAAATTAACCGTTTTCTTGACGCTATTCAGAGTTAACATTTCCCCTACTTTACGTTTAATTTGTACTTTCCTATAAGAACCAAAGACTTCTATTTTTTTTCCATCATCACTAGAATGTACTTTCGACCACTGACCAATCGACCAAACGACATACTCATGACAAAACACAAGTATCCCTTTCCGTTTCTTTTTTGAGATTGAAAGCTTCGATGCAGGGACAAATTATTGCAAACCAACTTGTTGAAGTCAAAGCAAAAAAGTAGACACCAGAAGTGTTGAAACTACCTTGCAAGCTTCTTTGAAGACTTGCATATCTTCTCTCAGCAATGCTTTGGGAAGTCTACCATTCTTCGGTTTGGAATCAACAACTCTATACTGCTTATGTTCAGCCACAATATGTTGCACAATCGTTTTGGACCTTCATGTGGCAATAGAAATCTTTGGCAACAACAATTAGAGACTGTATCAGAGGGGAAACTTGTGGATATTTTTTGAGGATGAATAGAAGATGGATAACTCCTTCATATTGTGCAAAATTATTAGAATTTTGTGGTAGAAGATGTATTAGAGTGATATAGCAAAGAATTATTTACAAATTATTAAGTTAATTGCCAATATCCGCGAATATTTCAAAGTTTATGATGGCTACCCTTAACTTTTGACCAGAGCAAAAATTATTGTTTGAAGTAAAATATGGAACTATTGCTAGAATATTTGTCCAAATGATTTGGAATTTCATCGAATACATAAGAGTTCTATATGAATATACGTGCAAAATTTCAATAATGTGTGTTATGTACTTTTTATGAAATTAAAGATTTAGATAACTTGTTTTTGTCTACCCTCATATTTTGTCCGCTACTGTATATCCCATTCATTAGAACCATTCACAATGTATGCAAGGAACATTCCGATGCAGTTCGTCATACAATACCAAAGTACATTGTTAAGAGGATGTTTATTTGATGTATCATAATATTATTAGCATACCAAATTATTAATCCATCTCATTCACATAGATGTATTATACATCCTTAATAGTTAGTTTCAATGAGCAGAAATTTAAGCAAGTGACACAATTAATAATTTAAGCAAGTGACACAATTAATAATTTAATCAAGTGACACAATTAATAATTTAAGCAAGTGACTCAATTAATTAATAAATATAACTAGCTCAAAAAAAAGTGAATATTATTCCTGTATTTCATGTCATATAATGAATAATAATAATGTCTTTATTCATGGAGAGGCAAATTATGGGTGGAGCATAGCAGAATCGGACTGTTCATTAATTATTGCACACTATACTATCTAGAATTGTAAAGTGAGAGACTTAAAAACTGAGAAGTTATGAAGCTTAAATAGAGTTGGGTGATAACAAGATAAATTTTTGATTTGTTTTGTCGTAACTCGTAATCGTACGAACCATCAAAGTAACTTAAAGACACTACCCACATGTCACTGTTGGTTCTAGGTAGATTCCACCAATGCGCACTCCACTTCATGTTGTTATTTCAGTAAAGTGATTATTATTTCACTATCGAAGCCACCCGGGGATAAGGAAAGCACCCCTCCACCAAAACCCCCCAATAGAACCGCTAACCTAACCTTAGGTGAATAGTGTACTTACTATTACTTGGGGTGGAATTACAGAGGTGGAAAACACCGCTACTGACACTATCGGAGTGTTATATCTTTGTGAAGGTGGTGAGATGTTCAATTCAGCTCTGCCAGCACTTGGGACAATATCTATCAAGTTATGTTAGAAAGAAAGCTATATGATACTCTGAAACTTTTCCTTCATTTTTTTCCTTTCAAAACGAACTTTTTTGATTACCCTGTAAAAAAGTTTCACAATCGATATCGACTCAGATGTTCTCCTGCATAAAATAAATTGGATGTAAACAAACCAACAGTTTCCATTATACTACGAGATGTTTTATCAAGGTTTCAAAAGCTGGCATATTGACATTCAATTCAATATATTAATATATTATATCATATTTAATGCTTTAACTACTTAGGTAATCTATAGATTGATAAGAAATTAGATTAGCGTTTAGTAGACCACTCTTTGGATTTGGCCTCACATATTTAAGTGGACAAACTTCCTTCCGTTTTACAGGCATTGTTCAAGCCAATTACTATGCAATTGGATGCATTTGTTAGCTTTAGCTGTTCACCGAGATTCATTCATTGTTAAGCTAATACGGAACTATTTTACGCACATTTTTTCCATCTCATAGAAAAGGATAGAAAGATTAAGAATGGAGAACATATAGAATGAACAAACAGATGACAAGTTTGGAGAGAATAGTAATCTAGGTTCTATTTATCATTATTGGTGCAGTCAAGGAGAAGTGTTTTATTATTATTATTCAACTGTTACTGAGTATACTTCTAAACGTGCAAATCACTATAGAAAGGCACAATCCAATTTAATTCAAATAATTCATACCTCTGCAATACGTTAAGACGGAGTTTCTTACGTCGAGATGATTCTGTTAAACGGTTACTATTCATTTGTCCGACGCCCCAGTAGTCCGACTCTTTTACTTATTATTAATGATTTAACATAAGATATATGTATATAGGGGGGCGTGCGCCTCCCGAACCCCCTTTCCAGGTTATTAAACAATCATGAAGTGTGTTGTACAGCAAACTAGCGGGTACAACAAGCTACATTAAATTATGAAATCAAATGAGGGATTGCATAATAATAATTAATATTAGAAATAAAGTAAAATAAAAGAGGAATATAAAATTTAAAAAATGAAAGAAATGAAAAATTATTTTATTATTTAGATTAGTTATTAATTGAGTATACCTATTTAATCATATTTTTTATTTTAATCAAAAATAAAACGAGAAATAACACAGAAGGATGCATTCGTCGGACTAGTGGGGCGTCGGACTAATGAAACGACAGAGTACTGGGGCGTCGGACTAATGGCACGTCCTCCTGTTGAACTATGTATCGTTTTCGTACTTCTGCTAGAAGTTTAAATTCAGTGAATCAGTGGGACAGTCTCAATAACTTTTTCAATATTAGGTAATTTTATTCAATCGTCTAGTCTAGTATTCTCCTATTAGCTGTTCACCAACTCGCATCACCGATAGAAGTAGTGTTGCGACGGTTGCTCCGTAAAAGAACACATTCATTTTCCAGGTGAGTCAAGTAAATTTTTTGTAAAGAATTAAAAATGTAATTAAAGACCTATTTGAATAAGTGAGCGTTTCGTGTATATCTTAAAATGATGATATAGATATATAGTTAGCGTATTTAGTTTCTATTTGGACCATCTCATTCAGTACATTTGTAGTAACAATATTTCACAAAATGGGGCCTTGTGGTTCTTTGGGACAGTAAAAACAGTCAAGACTGGGACAGTGTCCCACTGAACCCCAGTCTGTTCCAATGAACTCCTTTATGAATAAAATACCTATTAATATTTATATTTTACTTATTCAACCAACTATATGTTACAGTTGCAAGATGCCTCCATCCAGAAAAGATCGTGGGATGGCCTCAGCAGCTGTGGGGGCAGCAATCAAACTTACGTTCCCTATCTACTCTACGTTCACTACATCTTTCCTACTCTTTTTTATTTTATTTATTTATTTATTTATTTCAACTCATAGCACTCTTACATTCAGGTACAGGGCCGGGGTCTCCCTGACCCTAACAATTTGCACATTTAAATTCATGATTAAGAATGACTATGTGGCCCGGTTAAGCGAATGCTTCTAGGGCAGCCTACATATAAAGAAAAAGGGAATATATCATTTAAAAATTCGTGCCAATTTAATACAAAAATAAATTAATTCTCAAAAAAACAACATCAAGCTATCGACAATACTCAACGTAACATTACTAATAACACTAGACTGGTAAAGCATTCTCTTTAAATTTTCTCCTGAAACTCCTGACACTTCCACACCGTTTCAAAGCCAATGGAACATTATTCCACATTTTAACTCCAGTTTACTTGATTGAGGATTTGGTGTGTTCTTTATTATAAAAAGGTAAAATATAATCTTGTCTATTTCTAGTGAAGTGATCATGCTGATCCTGATGAGAAATTATCGAAATCAAAGTAGAAGTGTCAAAATTCTCCACATTGAAAACCTTATACATACACAAACCTACCAAATACACAAACAAATCAGATAACTGTAACAATTTCATCTCTTTAAATTAAAAGGCTGTATGATCCAAATAATTCAGCCTATATATATAGCGAATTCTCTTATGTCTCCTAAGTAACATATACCTACGCTGTTCTATATCCATTCCCCTTCTCCCTCTATTCCTACCCTGTCCTGGGTTTGGTTCGATAGTGGGGAGCCGAATGTGGATCTCTGCCGTCCGCTGCCTCAAATCCGACCTCTATTGGATGGGTGCCATCCTGCCTAGGATCCCAAAGGTGTCCTTGTCTCTATTCTGTTTTTTGAGGTGGCCATGGTGGCTAACTACGGCCTACTCCGTTACATCCTGGGGAGGGTCAGGATTACCGCAATTAAACATTTCCTTTACCCCTCCCTGGGGCCTAATGGGGTCTTTGGCGCTGTAAGGGTTGGAACCCCGCAACTTGTCCCCATGAGCCAACTGAGAAGCTCCTTACCGAGCAAGGAGCGCAGGATTATAACAGAAGAAACTGCTTTGGCTTCAACATCCGATGAAGACGAATTGGATTTGTCTGATCATTCTTCTGATGAAATCGACGATTATGCTTTAACTGGACGAAGAAATTAGGACTTTCTGCCTCTAGAAAATGAGCCAGTTATTGAAAACTTTGTCCTTGTTGAATTAAACACAGAGCCAAAACTTATTATGTAGGAAACATCACTGAAGAAAAAGACATGGATGTTGATTTTGAGGTATTACATTTAAGAAGACGGCTCAAATCAGATCAAATGATGTTGCTTTGGTGAAGCTGAATGACATAAAAATGATCCTCTAGAGCCCGATAGGATCGGAACCAGTAAGTAGCAAAACTCCAATTTAAAATTTGATAATAACTTTTATTAGTAAAGTAAATCGTCCCATTTTATCCCTAAGCCTGTCCTAGTATTTACTTGCGTCATTTTTGTTGTTCATTATTTTTTCTATTCAACAGATAGAGTTATATTAATTTGTAAAACATTATTGATGAGTTGAGAAAACAAGGTATATTAACATAATATTGTAATAAGTTGCAAGTGGATAATATGTTTCACAGATGATTTGGTAATTATTGTCCCATTGTTCCCCATCCACACCTATGTCTTCTCCCACTTTCCGAGTACTTAGAGCCTAATTAGGTGTTCCGGTAGTGTGGCGTTCCTTACTTCCTTTAAATATAAAATACTGTACAGTCAGTAGAGTGTACATAATAAAACTGCAAACTCATTGCGACATCATTAATTCATTGAATTTTATATCAAATTAAATACCTTCATTGAGAAAAAAAGACAACTTTGTTCACTTCCTCAATTTTTTAATTAAATAATAATTTCTTTCCTTATTTATTTCTATAGCAGTCACTCCTTCAAAATTAGTTTCTACCATTTAAAATATTCATAGAAAACGAATGCGAAGAGAAGGTATGACTCCAACAAATTTGCCGTTCAATATATCTACGTTGTGGTCAAAATATAATGGTCAGTAAGAATAAGTTATCTAAATCTTTAATTGAAAAATATACAAAACACACATTCTTGAAATTTTGCACGCATTTTCATATAGAACTCATATATATTCGCACGAAATTTCAAAGCATTTCAACAAATATTCTATCTATAGTTCTATATTTCACTTCAACGTTCAAACAATAAATTTAGCTCTGGTCAAAAGTTAAGGGTTACCCTTACAAGCTTTGAAATATTTACGAATATAGGCAATTAAAATAATGGTTTGTGAACCTTGCTACTTCTCTTCATTACATCTTCTGTCACAGAACTGTACTTATTTTGCACAAACTGAAGGAGTTATTCTTCTTCCATTCATCCTCCAGAAATGTCCACAATTCTTCCACATTTGTAGAATTTCTTCTCTGATTACGATCTCTAAATATTTTCCAAACACTCTCAATTGAATTGAGGTCAGGGCTCTGTGGAGGCCAGTTCATTAGAGCTGAAGTGAAATATCGAATTATTGATAGCATATTTGTTCAAAGGATTTGAAATTATAGCTCTGTATGTAAATACAAAATTTCAAGAATGTGCGTTTTGTATTTTTTTGTAATAAATGATTTAAATGAATTGTTCTTATACTGACTTATTTTTTGTCAGCTAGTGTATATTGTATTAAAATATTTGGACCATATTATATAAGGATTTATTTATGAAAAACATAAAAGTACAATTAATCATCAAACCCATTTAAGAAAGAATTTCCAGGCAATATTAAAAACTAGATGACGTGCTCTCGTAGAGCGCATACCTTCTCCACTGCTTATAAATAACCTTTAACCTGTACGCTCCCAAATAGTAATAAACTCTATTGTATTGCTTTACACTAATATCGAAAAAGCCACAGTGACTAAATATGTGAACCTTAGCTGTACCATTCATTTCTAGGTCAGTCATTGGACAGTGCATTGTACTGTGTACCTCCCTATGACAAAAGTGCAATAGGCAGACTACATAAAATATTATCTTAGAGTGAATTCATTACACAGGGTTTTACATTTCTCAGAACTCTAAAATGAGGATTTGGGATGGTTCACTACACATGACTTCATTATAGAGGAGTACTACTGCAGAGAATTACATAGTTATTCAGAGTAAAGGAGTCAAGATGATCTCACTTTTAAAAGGCCATTACCTGCCAGTTAACATTCGTTAATTAATTTCCTTCTAAATATTATAAACTATTCTATAATTTGTAAATTTTGTGTATTCCTAAAGATTTTGTTAGAAGTTAATCTTCAGTTTCACTACTTCTCTCGAGTCCTTTGTACTTAAATAAACTTATATTTTGTGAACGTTCTGGAACTCAGAACGTTCTTCATGTTTAATATGTGTCTATTCTGTTTGTTAGAGTTTATCACTTATGTATCTATTCTTAACAATTATGAAATTCTTTTTTTCGAGTTGTGTTCTTTTTTTTCCAGTTGTGTTCTTTTTTTTCCAGTTGTGTTCTTTTTTTTCCAGTTGTGTTCTTTTTTTTCCAGTTGTGTTCTTTTTTTTCCAGTTGTGTTCTTTTTTTTCCAGTTGTGTTCTTTTTTTTTCAGTTGTGTTCTTTTTTTTCCAGTTGTGTTTTTTTTTTCGAGTTGTGTTCTTTTTTTTTCGAGTTGTGTTCTTTTTTTTCGAGTTGTGTTCTTTTTTTTCGAGTTGTGTTCTTTTTTTTCGAGTTGTGTTCTTTTTTTTCCAGTTGTGTTCTTTTTTTTCCAGTTGTGTTCTTTTTTTTCCAGTTGTGTTCTTTTTTTTCCAGTTGTGTTTTTTTTTTCGAGTTGTGTTCTTTTTTTTTCGAGTTGTGTTCTTTTTTTTCGAGTTGTGTTCTTTTTTTTCGAGTTGTGTTCTTTTTTTTCGAGTTGTGTTCTTTTTTTTCGAGTTGTGTTCTTTTTTTTCGAGTTGTGTTCTTTTTTTTCGAGTTGTGTTCTTTTTTTTCCAGTTGTGTTCTTTTTTTTCCAGTTGTGTTCTTTTTTTTTCGAGTTGTGTTCTTTTTTTTCGAGTTGTGTTCTTTTTTTTCGAGTTGTGTTCTTTTTTTTCGAGTTGTGTTCTTTTTTTTCGAGTTGTGTTCTTTTTTTTCGAGTTGTGTTCTTTTTTTTCGAGTTGTGTTCTTTTTTTTCGAGTTGTGTTCTTTTTTTTCGAGTTGTGTTCTTTTTTTTCGAGTTGTGTTCTTTTTTTTCGAGTTGTGTTCTTTTTTTTCGAGTTGTGTTCTTTTTTTTCCAGTTGTGTTCTTTTTTTTCGAGTTGTGTTCTTTTTTTTCGAGTTGTGTTCTTTTTTTTCCAGTTGTGTTCTTTTTTTTCCAGTTGTGTTCTTTTTTTTCGAGTTGTGTTCTTTTTTTTCGAGTTGTGTTCTTTTTTTTTCGAGTTGTGTTCTTTTTTTTCGAGTTGTGTTCTTTTTTTTCGAGTTGTGTTCTTTTTTTTCGAGTTGTGTTCTTTTTTTTCCAGTTGTGTTCTTTTTTTTCCAGTTGTGTTCTTTTTTTTCGAGTTGTGTTCTTTTTTTTCGAGTTGTGTTCTTTTTTTTCGAGTTGTGTTCTTTTTTTTCGAGTTGTGTTCTTTTTTTTCGAGTTGTGTTCTTTTTTTTCGAGTTGTGTTCTTTTTTTTTCGAGTTGTGTTCTTTTTTTTCGAGTTGTGTTCTTTTTTTTCGAGTTGTGTTCTTTTTTTTCAAGTTGTGTTCTTTTTTTTCGAGTTGTGTTCTTTTTTTTCGAGTTGTGTTCTTTTTTTTCGAGTTGTGTTCTTTTTTTTCGAGTTGTGTTCTTTTTTTTTCGAGTTGTGTTCTTTTTTTTCGAGTTGTGTTCTTTTTTTTCGAGTTGTGTTCTTTTTTTTCGAGTTGTGTTCTTTTTTTTCGAGTTGTGTTTTTTTTTTTCGAGTTGTGTTCTTTTTTTTCGAGTTGTGTTCTTTTTTTTTCGAATTGTGTTCTTTTTTTTCGAGTTGTGTTCTTTTTTTTCGAGTTGTGTTCTTTTTTTTCGAGTTGTGTTCTTTTTTTTCGAGTTGTGTTCTTTTTTTTCGAGTTGTGTTCTTTTTTTTCGAGTTGTGTTCTTTTTTTCGAGTTGTGTTCTTTTTTTTTTGAGTTGTGTTCTTTTTTTTCGAGTTGTGTTTTTTTTTCGAGTTGTGTTCTTTTTTTTCGAGTTGTGTTCTTTTTTTTCGAGTTGTGTTCTTTTTTTTCGAGTTGTGTTCTTTTTTTTCGAGTTGTGTTCTTTTTTTTCCAGTTGTGTTCTTTTTTTCGAGTTGTGTTCAATGGACTGAAGTAAAGAAGAAGCCTTTATCTTCCTCGTGACCCCAGCGAAACGATATCACCATTCAGAAATAATCAACTGCTCACTACATTGATAACAGGATAATGACTAGCGTCCCACCAAATTTCAGGCAATTTGGTGGAATACTTTTCGAGTTCTTGACCTTGACCTTTGACCAAACGCTATCAAAATTTTACCGGATTGTCTCTGGACATTAAACAATCGTTCCACCCAATTTGGTTCAATATTTTTTGAGTTATACGAGTAACAAGATGACATATGAATAAATACCGCCTAAAATATTACCTTCCGCAATCTGCGAAGGTAAAGAAAAAAGTACTATTAGATATATCTGTTATTATATGCTCAATATAACAATATTTCGATTTTCTATTCGTAAAATTACACAAAGTAATTAATATTGTGAATCTACATTAAAATATTTTAGCCCTGCGATGAAAGATAAGAAACATCTTTAGTTTGGTAAATAATAATTATTTATTGATTGTTTGAATGAATTAAAAAACTATTAATTAAATGGAAGGGAGAATTTGTGATTGGCCTTTGTTATGACTTGTGATTGGCATTAGTTATAACTTGTGATTGGCATTTGTTATGACTTGTGATTGGCATTAGTTTGAATTTGTGGTTTCAATCACCGTAGATTGTTTCACTGTGTGCCTCTCAAATCATTCCTATATAGTATATAGTACAATGATACAATACTGTCAATACATATTATATATATCACTTATATTAGTAACGCTAGAAATGGTTAAAATGAAAAAGGTTGACGAATAAAATAAGATATTCTATAGTTATATCATAAATATGCAATAAAAAAACATATATATTTTAAATATTACAAATACTAGATTTATTTATACACAAGTTTATTCATATTTTCTCTACCTGCATAGACTGTTTATTGTTTCTGTAATTTACCTCATTAATTCCTTATTTTCTTAACATATACCTACATTATTCTCATTTTATTGAATTAGATTATTATATTCATTAATCTCGGCTGTACTTTATATATTTAGTAAAGTCACTATCACGTTTAATTTCTGTCCCTTAAAAGTAGTCCTCTAGGAAAATTATCCTTTTAAGTAAATATTTCCCCTTGGAAAATACTTTGGTAATTTTACCATTTTTATATTTTGAATAAAGAGAATAAACCATGTGACCTGATGTTGCTTATTATTTCAGTTCTTACGTAATCACTTACGTAACATAATTTAAACTATTAAGTTAATTAGCCAGGTGCAATGGTATTATAATATATTATCACAATGTCCACTGCCAATCATTTTATTAGTATCCCATCACCAATAAATAAGACTGATGCTAAATAGAGACGATGAATTGACTGTCTATGACAGCAGACTGTATAGTCAGTCAGCATCAGGTCACACGGGTAGTAATTTATTTGCTTTCCTAGCATATTAAACAATACTATAACTAACTCAACTTATCAATACTCTGCCTAAATGATGACAAGTGTTTTATTTGTTACTATAGTATTACCGTTATCAGAGATAATAGATACAGCCAGTTGCTATCGGCTGTGTGAAGTGGCTGCAGCCAACCGGCACCAGCAGACGACATTGCCAGCCAGTCAGCCACTCAGTATCACGTGTATCTCCAAGCTGTAAGGTAGTGTGTGGAGCTGCCCTCAGTGATCAGTTTCTAGTGCAGCGCCTTTTCATTTCTACCAATTAACTCTTTCAATGGGGAAAAAGTGCAAAAAGAAAATTCAATGGAAGCCTCTGACAATAAGTGAGTATCATAAAGTAGCTGTCACTCGCTGCCGGTTTTCTGTTGTTGCCTGTACAGGATTCAGTTGAATTCTAGTGCCAGGTACCCTACCTAGTCTGGAGATCAATATACTGGCGCACACCGAAAACATCTCTCATACAGATCTTTAGGTCATCTTTTAGATCCTCCAAAGCATGTCCTGCCACTACAACATCCCAACTAACGCTATTTACAGTCTAAATCAAAGCTAATTTTCTAGTAAAATCTTTGGGTGTTGTTCGATTTGTTCCCCCTTTATGTAACCTTTTCACCCGTTTCGTTCGTTTGAGTTATGTAACACTGCCTGTGTTCTACAGCTGATTGTTCTAGAAAAGTCTCTCTCTCTGCCTTCACATTTCTAAATTCTTACCAAATATACCAATTGATTTAAGTTCAGTTCTTATCATCAAATTAATAGAAATATTTTTGGCACTATCAGATATTGTGTTTCTGCACTGTCTAGAACTGCTTGTCACTCCGACCTGATTTATTTAGTCTTCTATTCACTTTGAATTACAAAGTCTACTATTACTACTTTAATTTATCTACATTTTCTTAATTGACTTCCATTGATTTTATTCCTAAAGATTGATGTATAATTTAAAAATTGATTTAATTTTAAAGAGTAAATTAGTAACACAAACTATTAAAAGAAATATAATTTAAATAATCTAAACGTTACTATTTACCATGTACTAAAATACACGTGGTTTATCTACCATTACCTCTCCGCATCAGACTCACTGTACATTGTACATCGACTACGCTTATATAGCTACTGTACAGTGTAGGTACCTACATAACTTAGTTTTTACCTACAGTGTAGGTACTCCTTAGAGTTTTACCTACAGTGTAGGTACTCCTTAGAGTTTTACCTACAGTGTAGGTACTCCTTAGAGTTTTACCTACAGTGTAGGTACTCCTTAGAGTTTTACCTACAGTGTAAGTACTCCTTAGAGTTTTACCTACAGTGTAGGTACTCCTTAGAGTTTTACCTACAGTGTAGGTACTCCTTAGAGTTTTACCTACAGTGTAGGTACTCCTTAGAGTTTTACCTACAGTGTAGGTACTCCTTAGAGTTTTACCTACAGTGTAGGTACTCCTTAGAGTTTTACCTACAGTGTAGGTACTCCTTAGAGTTTTACCTACAGTGTAGGTACTCCTTAGAGTTTTACCTACAGTGTAGGTACTCCTTAGAGTTTTACCTACAGTGTAGGTACTCCTTAGAGTTTTACTTACAGTGTAGGTACTCCTTAGAGTTTTACTTACAGTGTAAGTACTCCTTAGAGTTTTACTTACAGTGTAGGTACTCCTTAGAGTTTTACTTACAGTGTAAGTACTCCTTAGAGTTTTACCTACAGTGTAAGTACTCCTTAGAGTTTTACCTACAGTGTAGGTACTCCTTAGAGTTTTACTTACTCTATACCTACATATATTCTCCACTTTCTCCCATACACCAAAACACATAACCAGACTACCATACCTAGAAGATACCTACTAGACACTAGTACTAACTATTATCCTAACCGTACCACTTTAATTTTTCCCTCCTATTTAATCAGATCTGCTTTCAATTTTTTTTTGCCTCATCATTACTGATATTTTTTTTATATTAGAATACAGTTCAATAATGAACGATAACTTCATTCTTACAAGCGTAAGTAGGTATAAAAGTTGCCAAGTTAATTAGTTTAAATCACGTGGTAAGCACTAAATTACATTGTTTCTTTAACTCTATTTTCTAAAGTCTTAATTACCTACGCAAACTGCCTTATTTCTTTCTTTGGTAGGTACTCTCTAGCACTTTTAGTTGTTTGCAGTTTAGAGTGCATCAGTGTACCTGCACTGTTATTATTGCTAAGTTATTTGGTGCATTTAATTGGGAATATCTAACTAACTGCATCTTCTTATTTTATCTCAGATAAAGTAACTGACATGTCAACCTAAATCTAATTAAATTAGATGAGAAATAGTTAGTTACTTGGGGACACTTTATAAGTACCGGCGTTCTTGTCATTATTTATAGGTGAAAATGCTTAAAAGTTTTAGCCACCAATAAAAGTGTTGTTTGTGTCCCTATTACCTCAGTGAATTACTTCAGCAGATTAGGCAAATGACAACCATATACATTTTTTATTACTGCTACCATGCAAAGAATGTATTGTGCTACATTACTTATAAGTTTAAGTTGAATTCTTTACCACTGTCAGTTAAATCATTGTGTTTGCCATTGCAAGATGTGCCTGCCAATGTTTTAAGAGTTGGTAGGTGATAGTGGGAGGTCAGTGCTGTTGAAGATGTAACTAGAGAATGTGTTTAGTCTTATCTTTTATCTTATCTATATCGGCTCTCAGGTGCCTTATTCTCTTCTGAACACTATCGAAAATGCAAGGTAAGTAAGGCTAGATAGTCAATGAATGGAAAGCTACCTCCGCAATTAGCGGTCCTACTCACTTGGAAGTAGCGACAAGATTCTGGTGTAGAATATCATTGGTAGTTAGGTAGAATTACACTGTAATGATGTAATTATAAAGAACTAACTACACTGTAATGATGTAATTATAAAGAACTAACTACACTGTAATGATGTAATTATAAAGAACTAACTACACTGTAATGATGTAATTATAAAGAACTAACTACACTGTAATGATGTAATTATAAAGAACTAACTACACTGTAATGATGTAATTATAAAGAACTAACTACACTGTAATGATGTAATTATAAAGAACAAACTACACTGTAATGATGTAATTATAAAGAACTAACTACACTGTAATGATGTAATTATAAAGAACTAACTACACTGTAATGATGTAATTATAAAGAACTAACTACACTGTAATGATGTAATTATAAAGAACTAACTACACTGTAATGATGTAATTATAAAGAACTAACTACACTGTAATGATGTAATTATAAAGAACAAACTACACTGTAATGATGTAATTATAAAGAACTAACTACACTGTAATGATGTAATTATAAAGAACTAACTACACTGTAATGATGTAATTATAAAGAACTAACTACACTGTAATGATGTAATTATAAAGAACTAACTACACTGTAATGATGTAATTATAAAGAACTAACTACACTGTAATGATGTAATTATAAAGAACTAACTACACTGTAATGATGTAATTATAAAGAACAAACTACACTGTAATGATGTAATTATAAAGAACTAACTACACTGTAATGATGTAATTATAAAGAACTAACTACACTGTAATGATGTAATTATAAAGAACAAACTACACTGTAATGATGTAATTATAAAGAACTAACTACACTGTAATGATGTAATTATAAAGAACTAACTACACTTTAATGATGTAATTATAAAGAACTAACTACACTGTAATGATGTAATTATAAAGAACTAACTACACTGTAATGATGTAATTATAAAGAACTAACTACACTGCAATGATGTAATTATAAAGAACTAACTACACTGTAATGATGTAATTATAAAGAACTAACTACACTGTAATGATGTAATTATAAAGAACTAACTACACTGTAATGATGTAATTATAAAGAACTAACTACACTGTAATGATGTAATTATAAAGAACAAACTACACTGTAATGATGTAATTATAAAGAACTAACTACACTGTAATGATGTAATTATAAAGAACTAACTACACTGTAATGATGTAATTATAAAGAACTAACTACACTGTAATGATGTAATTATAAAGAACTAACTACACTGTAATGATGTAATTATAAAGAACAAACTACACTGTAATGATGTAATTATAAAGAACTAACTACACTGTAATGATGTAATTATAAAGAACTAACTACACTGTAATGATGTAATTATAAAGAACTAACTACACTGTAATGATGTAATTATAAAGAACTAACTACACTGTAATGATGTAATTATAAAGAACTAACTACACTGTAATGATGTAATTATAAAGAACAAACTACACTGTAATGATGTAATTATAAAGAACTAACTACACTGTAATGATGTAATTATAAAGAACTAACTACACTGTAATGATGTAATTATAAAGAACTAACTACACTGTAATGATGTAATTATAAAGAACTAACTACACTGTAATGATGTAATTATAAAGAACTAACTACACTGCAATGGTGCCATTGTGAAGAACTCACTACACTGCAATGGTGCCATTGTGAAGAACTCACACTAGAAATGTGATCCTATAGAACACTCACACTATAAATGTGATCCTATAGAACACTCACACTATAAATGTGATCCTATAGAACACTCACACTAGAAATGTGATCCTATAGAACACTCACACTATAAATGTGTTCCTATAGAACACTCACACACTATAAATGTGATCCTATAGAACACTCACACTATAAATGTGATCCTATAGAACTCACACACTATAAATGTGATCCTATAGAACTCACACACTATAAATGTGATCCTATAGAACTCTCACACTATAAATGTGTTCCTATAGAACACTCACACACTATAAATGTGATCCTATAGAACACTCACACTATAAATGTGATCCTATAGAACTCACACACTATAAATGTGATCCTATAGAACTCACACACTATAAATGTGATCCTATAGAACTCTCACACTATAAATGTGATCCTATAGAACTCTCACACTATAAATGTGTTCCTATAGAACTCTCACACTATAAATGTGATCCTATAGAACTCACACACTATAAATGTGATCCTATAGAACTCTCACACTATAAATGTGATCCTATAGAACTCTCACACTATAAATGTGTTCCTATAGAACACTCACACTATAAATGTGTTCCTATAGAACTCTCACACTATAAATGTGATCCTATAGAACTCTCACACTATAAATGTGTTCCTATAGAACACTCACACTATAAATGTGATCCTATAGAACACTCGCACTATAAATGTGATCGTATAGAACTCTCACACTATAAATGTGATCGTATAGAACACTCACACTATAAATGTGATCGTATAGAACACTCACACTATAAATGTGATCCTATAGAACTCTCACACTATAAATGTGATCCTATAGAACACTCGCACTATAAATGTGATCGTATAGAACTCTCACACTATAAATGTGATCGTATAGAACACTCACACTATAAATGTGATCCTATAGAACTCTCACACTATAAATGTGATCCTATAGAACTCTCACACTATAAATGTGATCGTATAGAACACTCACACTATAAATGTGATCCTATAGAACTCTCACACTATAAATGTGATCCTATAGAACACTCACACTATAAATGTGATCGTATAGAACACTCACACTATAAATGTGATCCTATAGAACTCTCACACTATAAATGTGATCCTATAGAACACTCACACTATAAATGTGATCCTATAGAACTCTCACACTATAAATGTGTTCCTATAGAACACTCACACTATAAATGTGATCCTATAGAACACTCACACTATAAATGTGTTCCTATAGAACACTCACACTATAAATGTGATCCTATAGAACTCTCACACTATAAATGTGTTCCTATAGAACTCTCACACTATAAATGTGTTCCTATAGAACACTCACACTATAAATGTGATCCTATAGAACTCTCACACTATAAATGTGATCCTATAGAACACTCACACTATAAATGTGTTCCTATAGAACACTCACACTATAAATGTGATCCTATAGAACACTCACACTATAAATGTGTTCCTATAGAACACTCACACTATAAATGTGATCCTATAGAACTCTCACACTATAAATGTGTTCCTATAGAACACTCACACTATAAATGTGATCCTATAGAACTCTCACACTTTAAATGTGTTCCTATAGAACACTCACACTATAAATGTGTTCCTATAGAACACTCACACTATAAATGTGTTCCTATAGAACTCTCACACTATAAATGTGTTCCTATAGAACACTCACACTATAAATGTGTTCCTATAGAACTCTCACACTATAAATGTGTTCCTATAGAACACTCACACTATAAATGTGTTCCTATAGAACTCTCACACTATAAATGTGTTCCTATAGAACACTCACACTATAAATGTGATCCTATAGAACTCTCACACTATAAATTGTGTTCCTATAGAACTCTCACACTATAAATGTGATCCTATAGAACACTCACACTATAAATGTGTTCCTATAGAACACTCACACTATAAATGTGTTCCTATAGAACACTCACACTATAAAGTGATCCTATAGAACTATCACACTATAAATGAGTTCCTATAGAACACTCACACTATAAATGTGATCCTATAGAACTCTCACACTATAAATGTGTTCCTATAGAACACTCACACTATAATGTGTTCCTATAGAACACTCACACTATAAATGTGTTTCCTATAGAACACTCACACTATAAATGTGATCCTATAGAACTCTCACACTATAAATGTGTTCCTATAGAACACTCACACTATAAATGTGATCCTATAGAACTCTCACACTTTTAAATGTGTTCCTATAGAACTCTCACACTATAAATGTGATCCTATAGAACACTCACACTATAAATGTGATCCTATAGAACCCTCGCACATAAATGTGATCCTATAGAACACTCGCACTATAAATGATGATCCTATAGAACTCTCACACTATAAATGTGTTCCTATAGAACACTCACACTATAAATGTGATCCTATAGAACTCTCACACTTTAAATGTGTTCCTATAGAACACTCACACTATAAATGTGTTCCTATAGAACACTCACACTATAAATGTGTTCCTATAGAACTCTCACACTATAAATGTGTTCCTATAGAACACTCACACTATAAATGTGTTCCTATAGAACACTCACACTATAAATGTGTTCCTATAGAACTCTCACACTATAAATGTGTTCCTATAGAACACTCACACTATAAATGTGTTCCTATAGAACACTCACACTATAAATGTGTTCCTATAGAACACTCACACTATAAATGTGTTCCTATAGAACTCTCACACTATAAATGTGATCCTATAGAACACTCACACTTTAAATGTGTTCCTATAGAACACTCACACTATAATGTGATCCTATAGAACACTCACACTATAAATGTGATCGTATAGAACACTCACACTATAAATGTGATCCTATAGAACTCTCACACTATAAATGTGATCCTATAGAACACTCACACTATAAATGTGTTCCTATAGAACTCTCACACTATAAATGTGTTCCTATAGAACTCTCACACTATAAATGTGTTCCTATAGAACACTCACACTATAAATGTGTTCCTATAGAACACTCACACTATAAATGTGTTCCTATAGAACTCTCACACTATAAATGTGATCCTATAGAACACTCACACTATAAATGTGATCCTATAGAACACTCACACTATAAATGTGATCCTATAGAACTCTCACACTATAAATGTGATCCTATAGAACACTCACACTATAAATGTGTTCCTATAGAACACTCACACTATAAATGTGTTCCTATAGAACTCTCACACTATAAATGTGATCCTATAGAACACTCACACTATAAATGTGATCCTATAGAACACTCACACTATAAATGTGATCCTATAGAACACTCACACTATAAATGTGTTCCTATAGAACTCTCACACTATAAATGTGATCCTATAGAACACTCACACTATAAATGTGATCCTATAGAACACTCACACTATAAATGTGATCCTATAGAACACTCACACTATAAATGTGATCGTATAAAACGGATATACCAAACAGGTGCATCTAAATGTGGTCGCACACAGCGGATTAAAGGCTTAAGCCTTTTCAGTGTAAAAGAATCACACCACTCTGGTGTACTTTGATCATGTGTGACACTATCTATGTTCCTCTACAGTGTTTTTCATTGTCACCCATGGTTGGCTGGTGGTTAGTTAATTGGTTATGGTTGTAAAGGTACTAATAATAAACAGTTGGCTCAGGTGCCACCTTTTCTAGAGCTAAATATTTGCCTTGCTATTTTAATATGCTACTCTCTCTTCTCGTGATGAACTGCTTTATAATTAATAAATGATTTATCATGAGTTGCCCCAATGAATAAATCATGCCCAAAAGAGGGGTTAGTTTCCAATAATATTATAGAATTTATGAAAGAAATCAACATTAGTCAGTTATTCTCAAAAGCGAATGTCATTTAAAACTTTTTGTTACTCTCTAATTGAAGTGTTGGGTTACTGTAGTTTATTTATTGATGAGTTGCATTTCAGTAATGAATGAATTGATTAAACACCTGTGACATTAATTACACTTCTTAGCTTCTGTCCTATTTTTGACTCTCAAACATTTGATTGCTTGTTTAAAAAACAGAAAATTCATTAGTGATTTATTTGTGTCATAACTCACAGGTTGAAGTTAAGATAGTTTCAGATAAATTACTAATGATTTCCACGTGTAATTTATTACTGTCAATCCCCTGAAGTGAGAACAGTTTTCTTTTTTGCTTCACTGTTCGATAGTAGATCAGACTATGGATTTTATAGGTTTGGCAAAAAAAGCCTAGGTAGAAGAGGGGCTCTAGAGATGCATTATTTATAGACGACTTCTGACAGCTCTTGTTATTCTATTGAATCTTTGCCACAGTCTTAGACCTTCGAGAGAAACTTCTTTGCTCTCCGTGAATATCTTGTGACTTTGATCATATTTAACTACCTAAGCCCTCTGAACGTAGAGATGTTAACCTTTAGTGTAAATGTAGTGCACACTGTAGTGGCTAAGTAAAGGTAGTGCACACTGTAGTGGCTAAGTAAAGGTAGTGCACACTGTAGTGCCTAAGTACAGGTAGTGCACACTGTAGTGGCTAAGTAAAGGTAGTGCACACTGTAGTGGCTAAGTACAGGTAGTGCACACTGTAGTGGCTAAGTACAGGTAGTGCACACTGTAGTGCCTAAGTACAGGTAGTGCACACTGTAGTGGCTAAGTAAAGGTAGTGCACACTGTAGTGGCTAAGTACAGGTAGTGCACACTGTAGTGGCTAAGTACAGGTAGTGCACACTGTAGTGCCTAAGTACAGGTAGTGCACACTGTAGTGGCTAAGTAAAGGTAGTGCACACTGTAGTGGCTAAGTACAGGTAGTGCACACTGTAGTGGCTAAGTACAGGTAGTGCACACTGTAGTGGCTAAGTACAGGTAGTGCACACTGTAGTGGCTAAGTACAGGTAGTGCACACTGTAGTGCCTAAGTACAGGTAGTGCACACTGTAGTGGCTAAGTACAGGTAGTGCACACTGTAGTGGCTAAGTACAGGTAGTGCACACTGTAGTGCCTAAGTACAGGTAGTGCACACTGTAGTGGCTAAGTACAGGTAAGTACAAAATACAGTACAAAATACAGTACACTACATAGCTTAACCCTCGGGTAAATGTTGTGCAGACAGGTACTACGTATTGCAATTGTTTAAAATGTCCCAAATGTTTTATTTATTGGGTTCACACCAGGCACTCTAATATCTATGGCTAGTGTGTTGTACTGTGCTGGCAATGGGCCATGTGTCATATTCTACCATTGACGACAGCCATAGTCGTTAGAAAGATAGTCTGTTTCTAAGACAGTAGCTAAATAAGAGTTAGGCTTTAACTGTGCAAAATGAACACCTGTAGAATAACTATAATGTTTTTTACCATCTTCAGATTTACTGTTGTTATAGTTCCTATAAATGTATAGGTTGGTTCATACTAACAACTTTCTCCTCTGCCTTATAGCACCCATACATAAGGACTATAATTGACTGTGTGTCTTACAGGGGAACCTTTCAAATGAATACCTTGGTAGAAACGAGATAGGTAGAGTGATTTCGGTGCTGCGGTAGAATTTTTTTTCGTATTTGGTTGATGTGCTCCAACTCTTAGTAAAACAAAGCCTTTATTCCAAATGAATAAAGGCTTCAATGAATTAATGTTACTTTTAAATTTTAGATAAAACCGTTCGTTTGACCTTTTTTCAACATATAAATGATATAATATAGTCAATTGCATTTATTATTAAGTTAATTCATTGTTTATTATTCAATATTAAGTTTTGTAATTTTTCAGTTTCATTTCTAAGTTCCATATTTCATTCATTGTAGAGTATCGAAATTACTTGATTGTTTTATTTAATATATTATTTCCATTATTGGTTCTTCTTAACCTGTACAGTTGCGAATGACTAAAATGTGACTCTAACGAGTTAATTAGCATTGCCTAACCAATAAATAAGTGCCTCAGTGTTATAATATTTCAAAGTTGTGTCTGAGGCCAATCAGGCAGTGCATTAAATGTCTATAATGCCTTTACTCTACTATGAGACAAATGAGGCAGTGCATTAAATGTCTATAATGCCTTTACTCTACTATGAGACAAATGAGGCAGTGCATTAAATGTCTATAATGCCTTTACTCTACTATGAGACAAATGAGGCAGTACATTAAATGTCTATAATGCCTTTACTCTACTATGAGACAAATGAGGCAGTGCATTAAATGTCTATAATGCCTTTACTCTACTATGAGACAAATGAGGCAGTACATTAAATGTCTATAATGCCTTTACTCTACTATGAGACAAATGAGGCAGTGCATTAAATGTCTATAATGCCTTTACTCTACTATGAGACAAAGGAGGCAGTGCATTAAATGTCTATAATGCCTTTACTCTACTATGAGACAAATGAGGCAGTGCATTAAATGTCTATAATGCCTTTACTCTACTATGAGACAAATGAGGCAGAACGTAGTGATGACATTGCTATATTTCCTCAGGAATATAATATATCTAATCAATTAACGAGATACTCTGTTAATTAGACAAAAGATTAACGTTTACGTAGTAATGCCATTATTTTTCTCTTTGCTGTTTAGGCGTGTTTATTCACTGTGAAATGTTAATGGCATATAATATACCAATTACTTTACATGAAACTTCCTTGAATGAAAAACCTAAAATCTGATCTTTTTATTTTTTAAAATCACTATTTTTTGTTTAAAATCAAGAAGAAATTTGATATTATATGCAGTAAAAAAACTAAAAATGATGAATAGTTTCTATCATATAATTCATAACTGCTTTTACTTCCTTCATTGATTTATTTCACTAAATATCCCGCTTGTAAAGATGTTCATTTCTATAGTTACTAAATATTACACACTTGTATCTTTATTACTCGAGAGGCAGGATCTAACCAGTGTTGTGAATACAGGCCCTTTTTGTCACCCCCAAACCATGCCTCTATTCTGTAGTACCAGAAAATGCAGGCAATAATTAAATAACTTGCTATAGTGTGCTATATATTCTCTACGCATTTATTGGCTAGTGAATATCTATTGAGTAAGAGAGAGAGAGAGAGAGAGAGAGTGGAAGATAGGAAAGGTAGATTATATGTAATAAAGAATATTAAACTAATTGACACTAATTTGTTAACTGAATATTTTCCATCAAAAGTAAATAGTACAATAATTAATATCAATTTAGTTTCTGTATTTTTTAATACATTAAGAAAATGTTAGCCATAGTATTTTGAGTGTCTGTAACTGTCCCTTTACCCTAGCTGTTGTTTCTACTCCATATGACTGCTTCATTAAAAGTTACACAATTTAACACAGGATGTAAAGATAAAACACTAATAAAAATGTTACCCTTAATTGATGTACAGTCAAACAAAACTCTACACTTTACTAATTTCACATTTCAAAAAATAAACTTTACTAATTGCTATGTTTGTAGATATTAAATAATTGGTCTGGGTACACGACGGCGTATTTGTAAGATTTTAAAATATCAGAAAATTAGAAAACTGTGATTTGAGAATACAAGATCTTTCGAGACTGTTATACTTGGTGTATTTTTGTAACTTTATCAGTACTTTTCTCTGTAAAAAGTTCAATGGAATAGTCTTCCAGAGTTTAATTAGTCTGTACAGTGCATACAAACCTGTCCAGGCAGTTCTGAGTCTAGTGACAAAAACTGGTGCTGAGGCCTGCAGTCCACTGGCTGGGACTGATACGACTGTCATGGGTACTCGTGTACATTTGTACTTAAACTTCTATGGTACTGTTGGTACATATATACCATATTTCATTCACTGAGGTAGAAGTTTCATTCACTGAGGTAGAAGTTTCATTCACTGAGGTAGAAGTTTCATTCACTGAGGTAGAAGTTTCATTCACTGAGGTAGAAGTTTCATTCACTGAGGTAGAAGTTTCATTCACTGAGGTAGAAGTTTCATTCACTGAGGTAGAAGTTTCATTCACTCTGGTAGAAGTTTCATTCACTCTGGTAGAAGTTTCATTCACTCTGGTAGAAGTTTCATTCTCTCTGGTAGAAGTTTCATTCTCTCTGGTAGAAGTTTCATTCTCTCTGGTAGAAGTTTCATTCTCTCTGGTAGAAGTTTCATTCTCTCTGGTAGAAGTTTCATTCACTCTGGTAGAAGTTTCATTCACTCTGGTAGAAGTTTCATTCTCTCTGGTAGAAGTTTCATTCTCTCTGGTAGAAGTTTCATTCTCTCTGGTAGAAGTTTCATTCTCTCTGGTAGAAGTTTCATTCTCTCTGGTAGAAGTTTCATTCTCTCTGGTAGAAGTTTCATTCTCTCTGGTAGAAGTTTCATTCTCTCTGGTAGAAGTTTCATTCTCTCTGGTAGAAGTTTCATTCTCTCTGGTAGAAGTTTCATTCACTGTGGTAGAAGTTTCATTCACTGTGGTAGAAGTTTCATTCTCTCTGGTAGAAGTTTCATTCTCTCTGGTAGAAGTTTCATTCTCTCTGGTAGAAGTTTCATTCTCTCTGGTAGAAGTTTCATTCACTGTGGTAGAAGTTTCATTCACTCTGGTAGAAGTTTCATTCACTGTGGTAGAAGTTTCATTCACTCTGGTAGAAGTTTCATTCACTCTGGTAGAAGTTTCATTCACTCTGGTAGAAGTTTCATTCACTCTGGTAGAAGTTTCATTCTCTCTGGTAGAAGTTTCATTCTCTCTGGTAGAAGTTTCATTCTCTCTGGTAGAAGTTTCATTCTCTCTGGTAGAAGTTTCATTCTCTCTGGTAGAAGTTTCATTCTCTCTGGTAGAAGTTTCATTCACTGTGGTAGAAGTTTCATTCACTCTGGTAGAAGTTTCATTCACTGTGGTAGAAGTTTCATTCTCTCTGGTAGAAGTTTCATTCACTGTGGTAGAAGTTTCATTCACTGTGGTAGAAGTTTCATTCACTGTGGTAGAAGTTTCATTCACTGTGGTAGAAGTTTCATTCTCTGTGGTAGAAGTTTCGAATCTAAATGGTCATTGCTTTAAAGTTCCAAACTCATGAAATCAGACATTCAAATTTCAGAATTTCGAATTCCCCTTTTCGAATTGCATGTACTAAAATAATCATATCAATTCTATGTCCTTTATTTAAATCTAATGGAGAGAATTGCGTCTTCAGAATGGCATGGAATGGTAGCTCCAATTAAAGTGCCAAGTGTGAATCCAGTGTCTGTATGTGAGCTCTATTGCCTTGCGCTGCCAATGCAAATGCTTATTAGTTTGCAGTAGTTAGAACTAATGCAAACTAATAGCATTTGCATTGGATCTAGAACATTGCTATTGAATAGGTGTCACATTATTGTGATTGCAATTGGTTAGGTTGATTAGAGTTTGGTTTCTTGTTTTTGTAGATATTACTAAATTATTTCTCTGAAAGATATAAATCAAATAATAATCCATAGACAGCATAGCAGTCCTTTGTGCCTCCCTTCTATTAATGTTTAAAATATCAGTTTCTTCCTAATATTAACTTTTCAATTAACATTTAGGTACGTTATGACACTGTAAATAGAAGCCTATCTCCTCTAGCAGCCTCAAGATGTTTGCTCAGTAGATGGACATGATTTGTATCTGTTATCGGACACACTGATAAGATAGATAAGACTGATAGCTCTACTGAGCGCATACATAATGGCTGTTTATCTCTCTCTCTCTATACCTTATCTTAGGTATTTGAAGCTTCCAGTGCCGGGGATATCATTTCAGCCTAATTTAGATAGAGACACTGCCCATCATCGCTGGAAAATTATTTTCTGATATTAATCAATAGAAATAATTTCCAATTGTTATATAATATTTTAGATTAGTTTCTATTCATCTTGAGAGTTTTGTACATTCTCTTTAGTGATCATTGTTCAAAGGTGCGTACTTGGTTCTTTCATAGCCGCGATCATCTCTGGAATACTCCGTAACGAGGCGTCGTATTTCTGAATTCAAGGAGCGTTTCGTAACGATAATTTTATTCTCTGTGAGAAGAATTGCCCCTGGAATACCCTATGAGGAGAAACCAGATAGTGTGTACAATTTATATTCAGTGGGCATGATCACCTTACTCTGATGCTAATGCGGTACCAGCCCGCCACAAAACTCATGCTGCAGAACTCTTTTTGGAACGTCTTGCTCGTTCCAGTGGTCACTAGATCGTATTTTAGGTGCTTCTTAAAACATCTGTTTTCCTTTTTACTTTTCGATAGCTAATAACTCACGGTAAATAGTCAGTTCTAATGGAGCCTGTGAATGCGAACCATTACATAACCTGTAGGCTGACTATTTAGTGCGGTGCCTAAGGTGATTAGGTCTGTTTTTATATACAGTAGGCAATTGGTTTGTTGTTTTATTATGCGTAAAGCAGCGTCTGGAGAAAGGCTATATGGTCACAAAATGAACTCTGGACAAACTTGCTTAGAATTAAAGTGTCTGTTTGTCAGCCACTAATTGCAATGTTTCGCGGTTTACTGCAATTTGTCCTTCTATCGAAACAAAATAAAGTTAATGAATATAAATAAATATTGAGTTAATTATGTGTTGTGGAGTAGATTCCACTCCACATTCTTCTTGAATTGGTATTTGACAATAGGTATGTGTATTAACTAATTAACCCTGTACAAGACTACTACGAATCACTAGTAATCGTGAACTTTAGGCAGTAAATCTGTTACTATCTCATGCAGTCATTCTGTTTCAATAGATGTAGTCACTGTAATAGAAAATATGAATCTCGGTTAGAAATTCTCTAAGGGAATAAAATCGAATATATTTCTCTTGCTTCTGTATCTAAAATGTAAAACTGAAGTAGATGTTCAGAGAATTACAGTATAATGACACGGTACTCATTTTCAGTACTTTTTACTTATAAGTGCAGTTTTTACATTAGCAATAAGTAGTTTGATAGTTTAATGGGAGAACTGCTATAGGAGGTAACAGAACATGCCGACAAATTTAATTTTATGGAATGAAAAACAGGAATTAGACTAAAATGCTCTTCAACTTAGACTAGTAACTTTAGAAATCAAGATGTTAACGCATTGGATATATTAAATTTTTTAATGTAGCTTATATATGTTCTTTAATAGAGGATATAAATATTTATTGAAATAATCCAAATTTGCAATTGAACATATTACATTGCATTCAAATTAATCTGAGTTTAAATCGCGTAAAATAGTAATACGTAATTATCTGTATTTTGAAACTATTCATTTTTAGGTCTAAAATTTTACTTTAAATACGTTCTTTAGATATTAACTCTTAAGTATGTATTATTCTATTAAACTTCTCACCCAATAATTTCTTCACACCTCCTTCACCTGTCAGGTAACCTCTTTATTTTCACTTCACCATTATCGACTAAATGTCAATCTTTCCCCACCAAACAGAGTGTCTTTGATTTCTTTTATCATTTCTAAAACTGAGATAATTCAGTGATACCAACCGCTATGATTTTACTTCTTCTTTATTTGCATCAGTTAGACTGAGTGTTGTAACTGTATCAGTTAGACTGAGTGTTGTAACTGTGTCAGTTAGACTGAGTGTTGTAACTGTGTCAGTTAGACTGAGTGTTGTAACTGTATCAGTTGGACTGAGTGTTGTAACTGTATCAGTTGGACTGAGTGTTGTAACTGTATCAGTTGGACTGAGTGTTGTAACTGTATCAGTTGGACTGAGTGTTGTAACTGTATCAGTTGGACTGAGTGTTGTAACTGTATCAGTTGGACTGAGTGTTGTAACTGTATCAGTTGGACTGAGTGTTGTAACTGTATCAGTTGGACTGAGTGTTGTAACTGTGTCAGTTGGACTGAGTGTTGTAACTGTATCAGTTGGACTGAGTGTTGTAACTGTGTCAGTTAGACTGAGTGTTGTAACTGTATCAGTTGGACTGAGTGTTGTAACTGTATCAGTTGGACTGAGTGTTGTAACTGTATCAGTTGGACTGAGTGTTGTAACTGTGTCAGTTGGACTGAGTGTTGTAACTGTATCAGTTGGACTGAGTGTTGTAACTGTATCAGTTGGACTGAGTGTTGTAACTGTATCAGTTGGACTGAGTGTTGTAACTGTATCAGTTGGACTGAGTGTTGTAACTGTGTCAGTTGGACTGAGTGTTGTAACTGTATCAGTTGGACTGAGTGTTGTAACTGTATCAGTTGGACTGAGTGTTGTAACTGTATCAGTTGGACTGAGTGTTGTAACTGTATCAGTTGGACTGAGTGTTGTAACTGTATCAGTTGGACTGAGTGTTGTAACTGTGTCAGTTGGACTGAGTGTTGTAACTGTGTCAGTTGGACTGAGTGTTGTAACTGTATCAGTTGGACTGAGTGTTGTAACTGTATCAGTTGGACTGAGTGTTGTAACTGTATCAGTTGGACTGAGTGTTGTAACTGTATCAGTTGGACTGAGTGTTGTAACTGTATCAGTTGGACTGAGTGTTGTAACTGTATCAGTTGGACTGAGTGTTGTAACTGTATCAGTTGGACTGAGTGTTGTAACTGTATCAGTTGGACTGAGTGTTGTAACTGTATCAGTTGGACTGAGTGTTGTAACTGTATCAGTTGGACTGAGTGTTGTAACTGTATCAGTTGGACTGAGTGTTGTAACTGTATCAGTTGGACTGAGTGTTGTAACTGTATCAGTTGGACTGAGTGTTGTAACTGTATCAGTTGGACTGAGTGTTGTAACTGTGTCAGTTGGACTGAGTGTTGTAACTGTGTCAGTTGGACTGAGTGTTGTAACTGTGTCAGTTGGACTGAGTGTTGTAACTGTGTCAGTTGGACTGAGTGTTGTAACTGTGTCAGTTGGACTGAGTGTTGTAACTGTATCAGTTGGACTGAGTGTTGTAACTGTATCAGTTGGACTGAGTGTTGTAACTGTATCAGTTGGACTGAGTGTTGTAACTGTATCAGTTGGACTGAGTGTTGTAACTGTATCAGTTGGACTGAGTGTTGTAACTGTATCAGTTAGACTGAGTGTTGTAACTGTATCAGTTAGACTGAGTGTTGTAACTGTATCAGTTAGACTGAGTGTTGTAACTGTATCAGTTAGACTGAGTGTTGTAACTGTGTCAGTTGGACTGAGTGTTGTAACTGTATCAGTTGGACTGAGTGTTGTAACTGTATCAGTTGGACTGAGTGTTGTAACTGTATCAGTTGGACTGAGTGTTGTAACTGTATCAGTTGGACTGAGTGTTGTAACTGTATCAGTTGGACTGAGTGTTGTAACTGTATCAGTTAGACTGAGTGTTGTAACTGTATCAGTTGGACTGAGTGTTGTAACTGTATCAGTTGGACTGAGTGTTGTAACTGTATCAGTTAGACTGAGTGTTGTAACTGTATCAGTTAGACTGAGTGTTGTAACTGTATCAGTTAGACTGAGTGTTGTAACTGTATCAGTTAGACTGAGTGTTGTAACTGTATCAGTTAGACTGAGTGTTGTAACTGTGTCAGTTGGACTGAGTGTTGTAACTGTGTCAGTTGGACTGAGTGTTGTAACTGTGTCAGTTGGACTGAGTGTTGTAACTGTGTCAGTTGGACTGAGTGTTGTAACTGTGTCAGTTGGACTGAGTGTTGTAACTGTATCAGTTGGACTGAGTGTTGTAACTGTGTCACTGTTTCCCCATCTCAGTCTCATAAATCACTGTCGATTTATTCATCACTTCGTTGCCTCTGTTCTTCTGGCAATTTTTCTCGACTGTCTCGGTTAACATTCAAATAATTTACTAACTCAATATTTCATTTGTATCTCCTTCTTTCGCTCTGTCAGTGTTTTATTTTCTCTCTTTTGAATTTCTCTTCATTTGACTTTTAAATTTAATGATTCATTTTAACATCAGTTTTTCATGGTCTGTTTTAGCCCATTTCATTTCATCCTTAATTTGATGAATGAAGCAATGCAGGTGATGTGCCATAGCAAATTAGTTCTTCCTCTCCGTAGCTGTGTGTTACACATAGCATGTACTAACCACAGGGCTAAACACTACCACATGTGCTGGGCACATTCACATGCTTCATATATGTTCTAAATCGCATATCTAGACTGCATTGTCAGATATGCTGCCATATACTGCTTGTTTTAGGTACAGACATGAATATCTAGTCCTGTTCCTCAGTTTTTAAAGTCTTAAGTATTCACTAGCTAAGTGTAACATCTTAATTAGTTTAAGAAAAGTAGTCTGTTACGATATGTTTATACTCTGCACTAAATGACTAATGTTAGTGATTTTAATGTGGTACACCTTGCAATGATATGAGAGGTAACCAAGATATATTAACTTACAAGGTATGCTAGGCCTTGATACGCGTTTTAAACCTCTCTGCGTATATACAAATTCGCACATACGAACGCACGTATGTGACCCTGCAATATTAGATTACATACTTTATAGCGCGTTACGTACTTTTTCATGGCATCCGTACACTACACAAGCAACCATGGCAAAATCCTTATATACAAATAACTATTTAACCCACTGTATGGTATATAGAGCATGTAATATAATATTGCAGGGTCACAGAAGTGCGTTCGTATGTGCGTCTTTCACAACAAAACTGTAATCATCTTGATATGAACCTGTGCAATACTCTACCTTGTAGTTAATATACATTGATTTAACACTCTAATTTATACTCTTCGATAATAAAATGAAGAGTTAAATGTTACAGTGAACTCTAATTTAGTCTATTGCTCCTCACTCTCAACCCATCTTCACTCTCTCCCATCTTCTTCCTCACTCTCACTCTCACCCATCTTCCCCCTCACTCTCACCCATCTTCCCCCTCACTCTCACCCATCTTCCCCCTCACTCTCCCCCATCTTCCCTCTCATATCTTCAAGTGCCCCTCTCTCGCGATAAGAAGTTCCTAAGTTAGTTTTGTGTCACCACGTGGTTGGCTTCCGCTGCAAGCGTCCTTCCGTCTATTCTGGGAAAGACTTCTGCAAGTCATCTGCTGTTGTACACTCAAGATGTTAAAGGATGCCTATTCAGAATGGGAGAATTTACATTCTACCTAAAATGTTCTAACCTATCTACAAGTTTAGTCAAAAGTAGCACTGTTTTCGTGTGCATCAAAATGGTTTGTTTCTAACTTTTTCTCTACCGAAGTTGTTCCTTTCTCCCCTCACATTAATTCTTTTCTCACATTATTCACTGTCATTTTTTAGACTCACCATCCATCTTCTCAAGTTTTCTACAAAGTTCAAATAATTCTTCTTCTCAATCTCTTGTTATTTCTTCCTCATTTGTTTTCTCTTTCTTCTTACCTCCCTTTTTCTTTATTCTCCCTTTATTCCTAATTCTCTTCCCTTTTTTCGCTGTTCCATCCCTCTTTCTGTGGCCATAAATAACCCTCTCTCCCCAGCTGCCTGTGGATCATTAGTCTCTGACGAGAAACTGACAGGAGTAAGAAGAGATGCTCCGTGGGGTACCACCTGTACCAAAGAGATACAGCAGCCACCCTCTGGTGTGAATCAGCCACCCTCTGGTGTGAATCAGCCACCCTCTGGTGTGAATCAGTCACCCTCTGGTGTGAATCAGCCACTCTGTGGTGTGAATCAGCCACTCTGTGGTGTGAATCAGCCACTCTGTGGTGTGAATCAGCCACTCTCTGGTGTGAATCAGCCACCCTCTGGTGTGAATCAGCCACTCTGTGGTGTGAATCAGCCACTCTGTGGTGTGAATCAGCCACTCTCTGGTGTGAATCAGCCACTCTCTGGTGTGAATCAGCCACTCTCTGGTGTGAATCAGGCACTCTCTGGTGTGAATCGGCCACTCTCTGGTGTGAATCAGCCACTCTCTGGTGTGAATCAGCCACTCTCTGGTGTGAATCGGCCACTCTCTGGTGTGAATCAGCCACTCTCTGGTGTGAATCAGCCACTCTCTGGTGTGAATCAGCCACTCTCTGGTGTGAATCAGCCACTCTCTGGTGTGAATCAGCCACTCTCTGGTGTGAATCAGCCACTCTCTGGTGTGAATCAGCCACTCTCTGGTGTGAATCAGCCACTCTCTGGTGTGAATCAGCCACTCTCTGGTGTGAATCAGCCACTCTGTGGTGTGAATCAGCCACTCTGTGGTGTGAATCAGCCACTCTGTGGTGTGAATCAGCCACTCTGTGGTGTGAATCAGCCACTCTGTGGTGTGAATCAGCCTCTCTGTGGTGTGAATCAGCCTCTCTGTGGTGTGAATCAGCCTCTCTGTGGTGTGAATCAGCCACTCTCTGGTGTGAATCAACCACTCTGTGGTGTGAATCAGCCTCTCTGTGGTGTGAATCAGCCACTCTGTGGTGTGAATCAGCCACTCTGTGGTGTGAATCAGCCTCTCTGTGGTGTGAATCAGCCTCTCTGTGGTGTGAATCAGCCTCTCTCTGGTGTGAATCAGCCACTCTGTGGTGTGAATCAGCCTCTCTCTGGTGTGAATCAACCACTTTTCTTTTTTTAAGTTCTTTGTATCTCAATATTTTCTATTCTTGTTCATGATGTCTCTTGAAAAAGTGAATGTTTTAATAGATTAGCATAATTTCTACTTAGTTTGTCACTTCACTGTCCCTATCTTGATAGATATCTTTTAATTAGCACTGAAGTAGTATTCATTTCTTTGAGGGTGCCATAGCTACTTAATTTTCAGAGTTTTTGAATTAGTGTTCTCTGGTCATTCTTTGACAGTGTCACTCGCTGTGACGCTTCATTGGTTTCTCACCGCAGATGTTGGTGGCTCTTATGTATCACATAGTCAATCACCTAGTAAAGACAGTACCTTGTTATGTCTTAAGTTCCTACTTGTCATTAGTCTAACTAGTAAAGACACTAGTCATGTTTTAAGTAGTCCCTACCTAGTCATTAGTTAATCTCAAACTAACTATTCTCTAACTATTAATCATGTTTCAAATGATTTATTTTCTGACTACCGTGCAGTGCTCAAACTATTTCTCTTGTTATTATTGCAACTCATTGTAATAATAAAAGAAAACCAAATTACTAAAGTGAGATTAAAATGCACAGTTACACTCTTAAAGATTTAATATCCATTGGTACGATCGGTGATGTGTAACTGTAATTTATTAATATTGGTGTGATGAAGTTTATTTTCTTAGAATTCAAAGTCCACTCGTACATTTTCCTCCATATTTTAACATGATGAATTCCTTATCCATTTGAAATTTCTATTATACCAATTTCTTCTAAGTTATTTCTAGGTACATTTGTAATTTTGGATGCAATCCGGTGCACTGTTATTCTTATTCCCATTTTGTCGCAGTGTTTTATATAGTCACTAATTTTAATGTATACATTGAAATTGCCGTAAAAACTATAAAACTGAACGTTTGATGCAACTTCAGGTACTAATAAATAAACAACTGGTGCGATACTTCAGTCTTTTTTTGTCTATTTCGAGAGTAGTCTGGTCTACCTTTCCGCGCGAAGTAGCGAATCTGTAGGATGTGTGTAAGCTCCTTTACGGTGAGGAGTGAATGGTGGACATATTTAAATATTTCAATTATTTGAATATTAGAGATTGAAATTACTATCGTTTTTACCATAGTTTATTTGTGTAAGTTACATTAGTCTTTAATGTCTCTAGTGATGATGTTAAAGGTCCCCTCCAAGCGATATTTTCATTGTTTTAATCAATGAGGCTAATGTTTCTTATCATTTTGCTGCAAATCATATCAAATTTTTTGCATATATTTTTAATCTTAAATGATTTAACTTTTTTATCAAAACTGCACAAAACCTGCTCTACTTCAGACTTGCTAATTTTTAGTCCAAAGAAAAAGAATGTACACCGTTTGTTATGAATGCAAACTAGGTAGGTTGGTATAATTAATTAATTAATCCATATTCTATATATATATAGAAACGTTTCAATACTTCAAGAAACAATTTATATCTTAAACGAAGACCGAACATGAGTTATTGGTTTACAAAATTCCAATTGAACATCTAAAAGAGTGTACATTCTTTTTCTTCAGCGTCAGATTGGTGTGTCGTGACTCGTACACAAAGAATTAAAAACGGAAAAGCATATTAAAAATATATACTGAACCAAATTTTAATCTATTTTCAGATTAGTTATCCTAGTCCTTAGTTCTATACTATCATGCATTAAACTATCAGGGGTTACTATCAGTACAATTTAATTACTAGGGAAGTCACTTACTAGAATTATAAAATTTAGTTATATATAACTAGTAGTAAATTTTTAAGATAAGGTAGCTATATCAGATATATTTTCTTAACACTAATTTTTTGTCTGTTTTCTCCACTCATATCCAACATCCGATAAAACTAACAAATAAACAATTTTAGTGTACTATAAAAATAGAATTTCTATTGCATTTATTTTTCTTTGTAAATCATTTTCCTGAGGGTTGATATGATGTAAATATTAATTAGTTACTATTTAATTACCTTGAACTAATCATGCCTTTTTTTCTTGCAGGTAAGTTTGCTCTGGTTGACTATACAGGACATCTGTACAGTAGGTCTACTCTTGAGTGGTAGGTATACTCATTTAGGTCTATTTAAGTTATAGTTATAGTGTTATATTTCCTATTTTTAGTAACTGAAGATTAGACATATTGTGAATTGCGTCACTTTAAAGAAATAAATCTATGAATAATATTAAAATCTTTCATATATAAAATGTATAGTAAATAACACAGGTAAAAATCAGACGATTATATCAACTTATAAATATAAAGTTAGTCTAAATATTTTAAATTCTTTCCGTCTACTAAATTTAATTCTTTTTATGATGATTTTATCTCAATTGGTATATTGTTATTTTAGCTTCACTATAATTTATTTATTGGTCATGTAAACGGTGAGGATAATTTTACCAAAATGTGTTCATATCTGTTCAAAAGGAGAAATAATGATATTAATTAACTATGTTTTGCTCACTTTATTGTTAAATCTATTTTATATTTCCTACCGCCATTACTTACTTATATAGAAAATGCTTGAGGAAAAGGACTGTAATTTTGAAGAGTTAATTTAGTTAATTTCAATCACCTTCACAATATTTGTGTTCAATTCTCTGCCCATCTCTTCATTCACAGCAGATGTTAAATAATGAACAATAATATAAATATTAGCTAATAGAAGACTATTACCAGTAGAGATAAATACTATTAAGCATAAATATAGTGAACTTCTCACAATTTTCTTAATTTCATTTCACAGATACTTTCCTTCTAAGAGAAATACAGTCAGCCAATGGGTTCTAGAAGTAACCCAATGGGTTCTAGAAGTAACCCAATGGGTTCTAGAAGTAACCCAATGGGTTCTAGAAGTAACATAATGGGTTCTAGAAGTAACACAATGGGTTCTAGAAGTAACACAATGGGTTCTAGAAGTAACACAATGGGTTCTAGAAGTAACACAATGGGTTCTAGAAGTAACACAATGGGTTCTAGAAGTAACACAATGGGTTCTAGAAGTAACACAATGGGTTCTAGAAGTAACACAATGGGTTCTAGAAGTAACCCAATGGGTTCTAGAAGTAACCCAATGGGTTCTAGAAGTAACCCAATGGGTTCTAGAAGTAACCCAATGGGTTCTAGAAGTAACCCAATGGGTTCTAGAAGTAACCCAATGGGTTCTAGAAGTAACCCAATGGGTTCTAGAAGTAACCCAATGGGTTCTAGAAGTAACCCAATGGGTTCTAGAAGTAACCCAATGAGTTCTAGAAGTAACCCAATGGGTTCTAGAAGTAACCCAATGGGTTCTAGAAGTAACCCAATGGGTTCTAGAAGTAACCCAATGGGTTCTAGAAGTAACACAATGGGTTCTAGAAGTAACACAATGGGTTCTAGAAGTTACCCAATGGGTTCTAGAAGTAACCCAATACCCGCATGTAGCCCATTTCTCAAACCCTCTCCTCCCCGTGGTGCCAGATTCCCCACTCTTTTCTCAGTGTAATATGATAGCAAAGTGATGCCTGTGAGAGTTAGACCTAACCCTGTGGCTCCTCTTTAATATTAAAGTCGATACTGATGAATGATGTGTCACTCTATACTCCTAATTACTCTAGAGTAACTACTCTATACTCCTAATTACTCTAGAGTCCCTACTCTCTAACGGTTAATTTATTTACACTATTTACCCTCAGTTCATTGATGTTAAGTTAACAAGAAAGTTCAGTCAACTCACCATAAGTGAGGGGTATGAATTATTACTCATTGTAGCTACTGACATTGACTCTAAATAACTTATCAAATATTTCAATTTAGTGTAAAACCTGCTAGTGCTGGTAGTGCAGCTCACCATTCAGTGCTGGTAGTGCAGCTCACCATTCAGTGCTGGTAGTGCAGCTCACCATTCAGTGCTGGTAGTGCAGCTCACCATTCAGTGCTGCTAGTACAGCTCACCATTCAGTGCTGGTAGTGCAGCTCACCATTCAGTGCTGGGTAGCTGTTAAAATGTTTAATCTGTTTCTCATTTTCTCAAGTTAGTATTCAATTAGCACGTCTCTTTACCAATAATAGTTGCAATAATATGATATCCAGGTAAACCAACTATTTTACCACACTTGGTATGGTTCTTTGGTTTATATTTAGTTTCTATGTTTATTACCATTTCATATTGAACTGTATTATTTTCTTCAACAAGAATTGTCTTTCGCAATCGATTTATCTACAGTGACAATGTTTTTGTTTACTGCCCCTTAAAACTCTTATAATTTTATATCTCTTTTCTTTCTTAGAAATTCTCTGTAATTGTTTTTCTACCCATTGAGACATGGCACCTGACTTACTTCATATCATTGGTGAATTCTAGATCAAATGAAAGATGTTCCCCTGTAGATGTTCCCTGTAGATGTTCCTCTGTAGATGTTTTTCTGTAGATGTTCCTCTGTAGATGTTCCTCTGTAGATGTTCCTCTTTAGATGTTCCTCTGTAGATGTTCCTCTGTACATAGATGTTCCTCTGTACATAGATGTTCCCTGCAGATGTTCCCTGCAGATGTTCCCCTGCAGATGTTCCCTGCAGATGTTCCCTGCAGATGTTCCCTGCAGATGTTCCCCTGTAGATGTTCCCCTGTAGATGTTCCTCTGCAGATGTTCCTCTGCAGATGTTCCTCTGTAGATGTTCCTCTGTAGATGTTCCCTGCAGATGTTCCCTGCAGATGTTCCCTGCAGATGTTCCCTGCAGATGTTCCCTGCAGATGTTCCCTGCAGATGTTCCCTGCAGATGTTCCCTGCAGATGTTCCCTGCAGATGTTCCCCTGTAGATGTTCCCCTGTAGATGTTCCCCTGTAGATGTTCCCCTGTAGATGTTCCCCTGTAGATGTTCCCCTGTAGATGTTCCCCTGTAGATGTTCCTCTGTAGATGTTCCCCTGTAGATGTTCCCCTGTAGATGTTCCCCTGTAGATGTTCCTCTGTAGATGTTCCTCTGTAGATGTTCCTCTGTAGATGTTCCTCTGTAGATGTTCCCTGCAGATGTTCCCTGCAGATGTTCCCTGCAGATGTTCCCTGCAGATGTTCCCCTGTAGATGTTCCCCTGTAGATGTTCCTCTGCAGATGTTCCTCTGCAGATGTTCCTCTGCAGATGTTCCTCTGCAGATGTTCCTCTGTAGATGTTCCTCTGTAGATGTTCCCTGCAGATGTTCCCTGCAGATGTTCCCTGCAGATGTTCCCAGCAGATGTTCCCCTGTAGATGTTCCCCTGTAGATGTTCCCCTGTAGATGTTCCTCTACATGTAATAATGTTCCTGTATAATGTTCACGTTCTCTGTTCTAATGTTCTTAGTTTGCTCAGAACTGTCAAGCAATTTGTTTTTTATGAATGTTGACTTTAAAACCTTGAGACCTGAGTCTGCTGTTATGATTCAGAGTCTTGACTATATTTCATTTTCTAAGGGGTTATAATTGACAGTTTGATTGGTTGTTTTTATCACAGGCTAAATTCTTCTTACATTAATTATTACTCATGAAGAAATAATTAGTGAATAGTGAACTTTACACTGAAAATAGAATGTTCTGAACGATGACAAGCTGCCAATTGCCCTTCAAGACAATGAACACCATCCCACTCCCCCTGCTTCAGTGTCGAATATTTGCCCCACTGATTTGTCGAAGACTGGCCTCCCATTGGTGTCGAACTCGGGCCTGTCGTTGGTGTCGAACTCGGGCCTGTCGTTGGTGTCGAACTCGGGCCTGTCGTTGGTGTCGAACTCGGGCCTGTCGTTGGTGTCGAACTCGGGCCTCTCGTTGGTGTCGAACTCTGGCCTCTCGTTGGTGTCGAACTCTGGCCTCTCGTTGGTGTCGAACTCTGGCCTCTCGTTGGTGTCGAACTCTGGCCTCTCGTTGGTGTCGAACTCTGGCCTCTCGTTGGTGTCGAACTCTGGCCTCTCGTTGGTGTCGAACTCTGGCCTCTCGTTGGTGTCGAACTCTGGCCTCTCGTTGGTGTCGAACTCTGGCCTCTCGTTGGTGTCGAACTCTGGCCTCTCGTTGGTGTCGAACTCTGGCCTCTCGTTGGTGTCGAACTCTGGCCTCTCGTTGGTGTCGAACTCTGGCCTCTCGTTGGTGTCGAACTCTGGCCTCTCGTTGGTGTCGAACTCTGGCCTCTCGTTGGTGTCGAACTCTGGCCTCTCGTTGGTGTCGAACTCTGGCCTCTCGTTGGTGTCGAACTCTGGCCTCTCGTTGGTGTCGAACTCTGGCCTCTCGTTGGTGTCGAACTCTGGCCTCCCTTTTGTTAAGTCCTGTTCGCTAAAGGTGCTCAGTGTCGCTTCAGACAGTGTACAGTCAAGACCATTCCACCGTGCTGTGCTCTCTTAAAGCACCACTCTAACATGTACGTCTGTAACCACTGTCAGCGTGAGTTACCAACACATTCTACCTAATAACGAGCCAATGTCATTCTAGCACGTGCCTAACTACCTTTATTTTTATAGAGTGTGTATGTTCACTTTGTAGTTCAAACTAGTTCAGGGATGATAAATATACGAATCTTGAGAAGTTGCTTTCAAAGATCAGGTGCTGTGTGTCTGATCCTCGACATATCGATGGGTTGTGACAGGAATAGACTGACAGCTTTACAGTCTCTGACAGCAGAGAAAACATTCTATGGTCTTTAAAACACTAGGCAATTCATTTATAGTAGATGCTATTTACATAATTAATATGACAAATATAACTCTTAATTTAAATCTGTGATGAAATATAGTACATAATTTTCATTTTCAGTTGTTTCTGTATTGTGTTAGACATTTGAAACCAAAGAACATTTAGAAGGCAAACAGAAGAGCAGAGCATCACTGCAATGCCACCTCTAGTTCGTTTATATGGTGGTAATTGCGTCAGAGGTTTTGGCAGAGTTGTTTTCTTACGCCTTTTCTAACGGCATGTTTTCGTAGCAATTGTCCTTTGTTCTCCCCAAGATATTGCATCAATTTACCCCCTAAGGGGCCGCCACCCGATGCTTTCTATCGGTACAGGGGGCAGTTGGGTGACGGCGTACCGATGGGGTTTATAGTAGGCACTAAAATTCACCTCGGGTTTTTTAAAGCCAATGCACATGTTGCAACGAAATAAACTCAAATTTTCCCCATCTGATGTTTTAGTGACTAGTGAATGTTAGTGAAGTTTAATCATTTGTGTGTGTGTGTTTGGTGGTAAATTCATTAGTGTTTGACAATGGAGATTTGCTTTAATGCTCTTCTGGTAATTCACGTCTGCATTTGTTTTTTATTTCACTGTAGCAAAGCGTAGATTTGTTCAGAGGAGAATTTAATGGCAACACAAATCGACTTTTGAAAACTACCGCCAAATAAATTGAATAAATTGTCACCATAAAATAGTAATATTTTCTGTTCTACATTTTAGTGCACATTCTGTGAATTCGATATTATAAAAAGTATGATATCCATTAGAAGTGCATTGAGTTTTACATGATTCTTCTGGTGGTAGATTATTATTGTGACTTGCATTCTTTTCCCTTCATATTCATCCTTCTACTTCAATTAATTTAATCCAATATATTGCTTAATTTGAAATGATTCTCAAATTGATTTGGTGATGAAAAACTGATTTTTCTTATTCCTTCAAATATTCAGTTTAAGAAAGTCACAATTTCAGTTCAAAGTCCCTTGTAACAAGGCAAACATTAGCGTGTTTCCTTCCCATTCCTTCCTATCGATTCTTCATCCTGCTTTGTGTTGATAATCATAACTCATTATTATTAGTCTTTAACATTATAACTGTGGATCATGTAACAAACTAAAGAAGTTCTTAATAATTAGTACACACATCTCTGTACCTTCTAGAGAACCTGTTAGGTAGAACTAAGAACTGCGTACTTTTGGCTCTGTACTTTCGACCTTAGACCCAAAATATTCACTCTAGCCATGAGTTCAATTAAACTGAATACAGGAAAACTGTTTTAGCTAAATATTATATTCCTGTTTTTATGTTGTAAAACAGTTTTTTGACTTAAAGGCACCATCTTTGAACTGTCTGCTCTATTGCATTATGTCTCTTAACAATCTGTGTTTACGATATCTTTTGAAGCACGGAGTAGCTTTCTTGCACACAAGTGCATAGTTATGGCCTTGAATGGTTGCATGGGGTCCATCAGTCACCCCTCTGACATGAACGAGGGACTGACTGCTGTGACTATTGGTGTAATGTATGCCAGGACATGCATTGTAAGGGGAGAAGATAGAACAGTCACTTAGTGATGAGTAGTGACTGCAGCAGTCACTGCAACAACAGTCTCCAGCAGTCACTGCAACAACAGTCTCCAGCAGTCACTGCAACAACAGTCTCCAGCAGTCACTGCAACAACAGTCTCCAGCAGTCACTGCAACAACAGTCTCCAGCAGTCACTGCAACAACTGTCTCCAGCAGTCACTGCAATAGTCTCATCTTAAATGTCCTCTTAGCGCAATGTTTAAGTTTGACATTTGTTCTTCTTTTGTCCCTATGAGATGACCCCCTTGACATTTAGCGTCAAGGCGGTCAATACCAGTCTCTGTAATGCTCTCAGACTGCAGCGGTCAAATCACTATAGTGCGCTTGGTAACACTCCGCTAATTGAAAAGTACTGTGCAAATTAAAACAAAATGAAAGATTTCAATCTAACGAGAAAACACAATGAATTTTATTCGTAACAAGTGCAATATTAATTAGAAACCTGCTTCAAATATTCTAAATATTACTTGTGTGCTTGCAAACTTTTATTTGCAATTGATTAATTCAAATTAGAACCTTACTAATATTGTCTACCATTGCCCCCAGAGACTCTAACCTGAAACTGTCTGTGTTGAATGGAAGAGAAGGTCCCGAACTGTTGTAATTTGGATTAGGAATTGTCTTTTTCATTTTTACCATGTTTATTATTGTCACGCTACTTGCAGTTTTAGAGGATAGCGCTAGGGTTATGCTCTTCAACTACGAGGTCTTAGATTTTGTGTTACGTAGGCTCTTAAGCTTCATTTACTATCACCTCTTCATTTTCCTCTTCCATCCGGGAGTGCAGCCTCTATTGATTTTGTCCCTTTTCGTCACATTCCTTTGTAAGTAGCTTTTCTGCATCCATGAGCATTGTCATCGACTGTGGTAGGCAACTTTGTTCATGGAGCCACTTTTATTTCTGACTGCTCCATTCAGTCCCTTGTACTTAATTTCCTCTATATGTCACAGATATGACCTTTGGTTCCGAAGCAAACGTTAAACCATCACTAAATTAATTATTGTCTACCATATTTTTTTTGACACAGAGTAACATCTTGCCATAAGTATATCCCTAACCTATTGACTATTCACTGAACTGGTTGCTATAGATTTATCTTCAGCATTGCTACCGTATTACCACCTTTACTAATCTAGCAGAGCTATAGTTCTGTGTGTACTTTATCTACAGTATAGAGTATAGCGTTGATGGCTCTACAGGTTCCATCAATATACACTACTCCTAATATAGACTGGCTTGTTATCATCCCATGTAAACAATCTATCGAACAATTATTATTTCAACTTTAGATGATTGCTAAAAAGATGAAAAGTAATTCTGTGTTGCTATATTTTACGTCAAAGAATTTGAAGGTTGCCAGGATTTTTAAAATATATTAAACTGATTTTCAGCCACTATAAGAGTAGTCATCATGAATCCATTTATTTTATTTAAGTTATATCTTTGATGTAAACTTTTATCCTTAGTATAGTAATTTCTTTATTTTTCTCATGATATCCTATGGATTAATTTCAAATCCGATATAAAGTGTGAAATTATTTAAGGTGAATTTTTGTGTTTAACCTAGTAAAAGGATTGCAGTGTAACCCGCTTGGCAAGTTTTTTTTCTATTTAACCATTGGTTGTAAAGCGGCTATGGGAAAAAGGCTCTCTCCCTTCAATCATACAATTTAATAATAAATAATTAAAGAAAATAATATCCATAAACATTTTGATTAATTTTAAGCCTATAATATCCATTAAATAAATTCAGTTAAGTTTTCTATTATTTCTTTATAAGTGATTCTTGATTCAATTTCTTTACATTAGTTGTTATGTTCGATTTAGAAATTTTAATTTTTTTATTATATAATTTAAAGAATTAGAAATGCATTTCTTTTGCAATTTTTTCATAATGGCATTTACTCTTACATTATATTTATTCTGAACATCTAATTCACTTTCTAAAGTAAACTAAACACGCCTCGTTATTTAGTGGAAACAGTTCTATTATACATCTGCCAAAGAGATGTGAACAACATCCCTTTGTACCGATCATTGTGATAATTCTAAGAAATTCACAAAATTGACTTTGTTGAATCTAGCAGTTAACTTCCCATTTCGACTGCCTGTACACTGTGGAGTATTGATAACTTCTTACCGTTTGTTGCCATTCACTTTAAGTTTTCGTTTATTAGATTGCAGCGTGTAATATTTTCCCATATAAACTTCTATGAATTAATTTGCCTAGATTGTATTTAATCTTGAACAAGTTGTAACTTTGCTGCTGGAATAAGTTGCGAAACACGCCAGTTTACACATTCACTGAACTTTGATATGACAAAGTTCAAAGTTTTTGATGTTTTGAGAAAGTCTAAAGTTTGCAGACACGTTTTGGCATCTTTTTTGAAGTCCCTTGTATTTTATTTGCCTCTTCACTTTTCTCCACTGAGTGTTACTAAGGCTGTTCTACATCTCTACAATGTGCATCCTTGAACGTAGTCTCTACGTGCAGTGTTGTTGTTGATGTAGACTGCACAATGGCCACATTATTGCACATTTAGCACTATTCATACCATCTACTCTATCACACTCTGACTATAAGCTTCAAAATGTAGCAACTGTAGACATTTAGTGAATGTAGAGAGTAACTTGCTAGAAGTGAACCACACAAACAGGTTTACACTAAAATGTCGTCTACAGTGAACACCGCAGATATCTATTATGAATATGCTGCTGTACCTATTTTTCTACAATTTTATCAATCTTGTTTTGTTTTCATTTAATTAAAATTAAATTTGAACTAATTTAAAATAAATGAATTTAAACTAATTCATTAATCTTACAAAATGTTTTGAACTGGCGAGTATTTTTAATTAATAATAAATTTCACAATTCCTATATAACCTAATACAGGGTATGAGTTCACTGTCACTACCCCCCCCCCCCCCCCAGTCTGTTATCAGGACAAGTTTCAATGGGTAAACATTCATGACTCCATTGGGGTAAACATTCATGACTCCATTGGGGTAAACATTCATGACTCCATTGGGGTAAACATTCATGACTCCATTGGGGTAAACATTCATGACTCCATTGGGGTAAACATTCATGACTCCATTGGGGTAAACATTCATGACTCCATTGGGGTAAACATTCATGACTCCATTGGGGTAAACATTCATGACTCCATTGGGGTAAACATTCATGACTCCATTGGGGTAAACATTCATGACTCCATTGGGGTAAACATTCATGACTCCATTGGGGTAAACATTCATGACTCAATTGGGGTAAACATTCATGACTGCATTGGGGTAAACATTCATGACTCCATTGGGGTAAACATTCATGACTCCATTGGGGTAAACATTCATGACTCCATTGGGGTAAACATTCATGACTCCATTGGGGTAAACATTCATGACTCCATTGGGGTAAACATTCATGACTCCATTGGGGTAAACATTCATGACTCCATTGGGGTAAACATTCATGACTCCATTGGGGTAAACATTCATGACTCCATTGGGGTAAACATTCATGACTCCATCGGGGTAAACATTCATAACTCCATTGGGGTAAACATTCATGACTCCATTGGGGTAAACATTCATGACTCCATTGGGGTAAACATTCATGACTCCATTGGGGTAAATAATTTAATGTGCCAGTAGCTGGAGACTGTCTTACAGGTACACTAGTAGATGATATGGCCTGAAAGTGACCTTTTTACGTAGATGGGGCATGTCTCGATACTATTTTCTACGTAGATGGGACATGTCTCGATACTCTTTTTTTTTACGTAGATGGGGCTAGTCTCGATACTATTTTTTACGTTGATGGGGCATGTCTTCTAGTCCTTTCTTCCGTACCAGAAAAGTAGATGGTCATGTACTGATATCCTTTCTTACGTAGATGGGGCATGTACTGATACCATTTTTTACGTAGATGGGGCATGTACTGATACCCTTTCTTACGTAGATGGGGCATGTACTGATACCCTTTCTTACGTAGATGGGGCATGTACTGAAACCCTTTCTTACGTAGATGGGGCATGTACTGATACCCTTTCTTACGTAGATGGGCATGTTCCATTGCTCACTGCTGTTGTTCAAGTTTTCCCTAATTGCGTTTGCCCGCAAGGTAGTCTTCGTAACAACATCAGGTGTTCTCGTAGTGCAGATGTTTTTACGCTATTGAATGCAACTCAAATTAGTTCTACTAAAGATCTACTGATGCCTTCTATCAGTTCTCTCTCAATAAATGATAATTGAGATGGAAAATACTAACAGTTTATATGGAAGGTAGGTAGTATTGTTTACTCTGTCTTTGTGTTAAAATATAGTTTATATATACAGAAACTCATGAATGCAAAAAAGCTACTCTGAGCTTGCGAAATTAGTTTAGACTAATCAGCTACCACAGACTGACTTTTCGCAGCCAACTTAACCAGGGAAAGTTGAAAATAATTACGTGTGGTTGAGTAATGTTTGGCACTAGTTACAACATATGTAATGGAAACTGAAATGTAGTGAATTGTTATGGAGTAGCCAGTGAAAAGATAAAGTACAACCACTAGGCAGTAGCCAGTGAAAGATAAAGTACCAACACTAGGCAATAGCCAGTGAAAGATAAAGTACCAACACTAGGCAATAGCCAGTGAAAGATAAAGTACCAACACTAGGCAATAGCCAGTGAAAGATAAAGTACAAACACTAGGCAATAGCCAGTGAAAGATAAAGTACCAACACTAGGCAATAGCCAGTGAAAGATAAAGTACAAACACTAGGCAATAGCCAGTGAAAGATAAAGTACAAACACTAGGCAATAGCCAGTGAAAGATAAAGTACAAACACTAGGCAATAGCCAGTGAAAGATAAAGTACAAACACTAGGCAATAGCCAGTGAAAAGATAAAGTACAAACACTAGGCAATAGCCAGTGAAAAGATAAAGTACAAACACTAGGCAGTAGCCAGTGAAAAGATAGCAGCATCTACACTGTCCTTTGAGTGACATAAATAATACACCTAATATTACCAGCTTACTTAGACAGTGTGGAATAGAAAGAGTTATCTTGCATCTAATTGAAATTATTGCTCATATAATCTATAATTTAAATTATGCAGTATAATTCGTTAATTAAACGAATACATTAAAATGCACTTTAAGTATTATTCTATTTTTCCAAAATTCCACAGGTGAAAGATAGGTCAGTAAATAGATGTAAATTAATGTGAAAATATTTGATATTTAATCGATTATTGAATAATCAATGTTATCTATATTTTTTGTTTTTATTCTAATATAGTGTTGCTATTGTTTGAATTAGTTAATTAATGTCTAGACTATAAAATAGACTCTTATTTGTCATAAATTTCAGTCAATGCTCGTTTCTATGTTCTACAGCCATTAGCATTCTATAAGTATGTGTTTATGCTCGTGTATTATATACAGAGTTAATTGGTTTGTTTTGGCAGCAGTTGTTGCAGGTAATGGACGGTAGTGGGCCTCACGAATACTTCTAACCTTTCTTCAATGACTATCATTAGAATATTGAAAACCTTAAGAGGGGGTCATTCTTTCTATTCTATTCCATTTGCTACCACCTGAATCTATGTGATAATTAATGCTGTAATAGAAGATTAAATATTTGAAGTCAAAAGAATAGTTTGTGCCAAATTCTTTATCAAATAAGGTGCATTGTATTATCTTTAAGTGTATACTTAGAAATAGGGCTAGCAGTTGCTTTATATCAATATGTATTATAAATCTCATCTTGTCTATTACTTGTTTCATTGATTACTGTTCATTCAATAGTTTCTTATACCTAGTTTCTAACATTAAAATTACCGCGGTAAGCATTGTAGACTACACAGTTAATGCTTACTACAGTTGAGAAAATCTAATTATGATCGTAGACGAAGTCCGCCTCAATACCTATGGTATTTTTTTGGGTTGTTGATATTATGTATGTTTTCTCATAACCTCATCAGTTGTATTCAGTACTTCACCTATTTACGTTATTTTGGTTTTTTAAGTGAAAAATCATAGCTGTGTCTTTATAATGTCTGGACAGATTAGAGAAATTTTAATTATTTTCTTGAAGTAGGAACTTGAGAAGTAGGAACTTGGAATAATTTTAATAAAATTTTTCCATTTCCACGTCTCAGTTTTGCCAGTGGTACATCCGTAACATGGCCATAGGTTCCACTGTTCATTTTTAAGTTGATGCGTAGACAGTCTCATTGAATGCAATGTCCTTTTTCTTATCTGTTATCAGTGACAGTGGTGGTTGTTTACTAGTTGTTATCTTTGCTACCTTTGCATCTTGCTGATGTACTTCATGAGAATGTTCTTGTTACTTTCGGTGGGGAAGTGATTAGCGGTGTATTTTCTATCGATAGTCAGGCATGAACCACTAATGTAGATATCAATTGACTAGTTCAGAGGCAATCCCTCTCCATTAAGATAAGCATTAGAAGAAAGAAAGGAAAGAGAGCAGAGATTTCTGAGTATCTTTTCAATTTGCCACATCTCCATATTTTGCGATGTGTTTTAGAGGTGCTACGCAGAACTCCTATCTGTTCGGATGAAAGAAAAGACATTTTATCCCGCACCCCGTCAAGATTTAGCGTTCTTCATAAATTGCAGGAGACAATTTTCTGAAGCAATTTTGAGAGCTGAAATGCCTCCCAGAGTCACTGCAGCAATGGCCTGATATTGGAAAAATAAACATTTTGTGCCGGTAATCGAATGATACATTGACGAATAGTAAGTTGTTATTCCAGTTTGGTAATTTCACGATTGGTTTATTTTGTTTTTGAGGTTATTTTTTAGGACCAATTCTTACATCCTTTGTGTGTCTTTTCGACCGGAAAATAGAAGATACGAAACATGAATAGGGACCTAATATCAGTCCGATGTCTTTGTCACATTCAATGGCAACTCTGCTGTCGAAACTGAAGTTTGGTTATTTGTCAAGCTATACATTCTTTAGCCTATTTTCACTGTTAGACGAGTGTACAATTCAAAAATCCAAATATGGTATCCATCAAATTTACACATTATTGCATATCTTTTTATCGTCATTATTGACGTCACATTGTAAATCGATACTAAAAGTGATCTTTTTTTAGCCTGACATTCAAATTGATCACAAAAGACATTTTCCAAATAGGTATCTGATTTATGGCTAGAAATAGAGCAGTGATCGATAGAATCGTATTGACCGGTCACTGTCTCTGCCTCACTGCTAATTATCTCACTGCGTGTCACTGTAATGAAATAATACTGACAAATATGTCGTCTAATGTTTAGCTTCCAGTCCCTTATGTTTCTATAGTCTATTTCTTACTGTGATGTGTAACTACGTGTAGTGATGTGTACTAGTGTGAGTAGTGATGTGTACTAGTGTGAGTAGTGATATGTACTAGTGTGAGTAGTGATGTGTACTAGTGTGAGTAGTGATGTGTACTAGTGTGAGTAGTGATGTGTACTAGTGTGAGTAGTGATATGTACTAGTGTGAGTAGTAATGTGTACTAGTGTGAGTAGTAATGTGTACTAGTGTGAGTAGTGATATGCACTAGTGTGAGTAGTAATGTGTACTAGTGTGAGTAGTGATATGCACTAGTGTGAGTAGTAATGTGTACTAGTGTGAGTAGTAATATGTACTAGTGTGAGTAGTAATGTGTACTAGTGTGAGTAGTAATATGTACTAGTGTGAGTAGTGATATGTACTAGTGTGAGTAGTAATGTGTACTAGTGTGAGTAGTAATTACTACTTATACTATTATTGAACTGGTTTTATAGACTATAATATTTGTCTCTCACCACCTATAGCTTGGTAATACTTATGTTTATAGTAAGTTTTGATAAATTCATAAATTACTGCAAGCTTCTGACTAAAATTATTTTATTTTAATGTATTCATTTATATCTTTGTACCTGTACTACACATTGAATATAATGTTATACTGTATGTGTCACTTATTTTTCATCGGAGTTTATATTAATAATTAAAGGATTAGCTACCTCACCAATAAAATATATTGACTGAGTGGAGGACTGACACTGTGAACCTCATCAACCGACCTACTGTGTCATTACGAGGTCTGTGTGACACTGTGTCATTACGAGGTCTGTGTGACACTGTGTCATTACGAGGTCTGTGTGACACTGTGTCATTACGAGGTCTGTGTGACACTGTGTCATTACGAGGTCTGTGTGACACTGTGTCATTACGAGGTCTGTGTGACACTGTGTCATTACGAGGTCTGTGTGACACTGTGTCATTACGAGGTCTGTATGACACTGTGTCATTAGTCATTACGTGGTCTGTGTGACACTGTGTCATTACGAGGTCTATATGACACTGTCATTACGAGGTCTATATGACTATGTCATTACGAGGTCTATATGACACTGTGTCATTACGAGGTCTGTATGACACTGTGTCATTACGAGGTCTGTGTGACACTGTGTCATTACGAGGTCTGTGTGACACTGTGTCATTACGAGGTCTGTGTGACACTGTGTCATTACGAGGTCTGTGTGACACTGTGTCATTACGAGGTCTATATGACACTGTGTCATTACGAGGTCTATATGACACAGTGTCATTACGAGGTCTATATGACACTGTGTCATTACGAGGTCTGTATGACACTGTGTCATTAGTCATTACGTGGTCTGTGTGACACTGTGTCATTACGAGGTCTATATGACACAGTGTCATTACGAGGTCTATATGACACTGTGTCATTACGAGGTCTATATGACACTGTGTCATTACGAGGTCTATATGACACTGTGTCATTACGAGGTCTATATGACACTGTTCTATATGACACTGTGTCATTACGAGGTCTATATGACACTGTGTCATTACGAGGTCTATATGACACTGTGTCATTACGAGGTCTATATGACACTGTGTCATTACGTGGTCTATATGACACTGTGTCATTACGTGGTCTATATGACACTGTGCCATTACGAGGTCTATATGACACACCGCTCTACTCTCTCACGTGCTGCTGTAGTTCACTCTGTGCAATATACTCTCTTTATAACTCTCTGTTTTACTCTCTTTATTACTCTCCGTTTTACTCTCTTTATTACTCTCCGTTTTACTCTCTTTATTACTCTCCGTTTTACTCTCTTTATTACTCTCCGTTTTACAGTCTGTGATTAAAGCTCAGATACTTCAGTTGCGTACAATAAATTATTATACTGTGCATAGGTATGAGTTATAGGTGTACAGGTATGAACTACAGGTTTCTAGGTATGAACTACAGGTTTGTAGGTATGAACTACAGGTGTGTGGGTATGAACTTTAGGTGTGTGGGTATGAACTACAGGTGTGTAGGTATGAACTACAGGTGTGTAGGTATGAACTACAGGTGTGTAGGTATGAACTACAGGTGTGTAGGTATGAACTACAGGTGTGTAGGTATGAACTACAGGTGTGTAGGTATGAACTACAGGTGTGTAGGTATGAACTACAGGTGTGTGGGTATGAACTACAGGTGTATAGGTATAATTTATAGGTATTAATTCAGAATAGCTTAACATTTTCGCTTCGATTTCTTTCTCAGTCCTGTGTAACTTTTTGTTAGATTTTTGGTTATTTATGAAATATTTGAAGGGTTCTTAATCGATATGCGAAAAATTGGTATAGAGTATTTCAATATCAGTAGTCGTGCATCTGACATCACAAGTGTCACAACAACAAGTGTGTAAGCTATTGTAAGGTGTTTCTGGGACTGGGACGTACTATCCCAATCGGCGCAATGGGTAACTTTGCATCTGCTAATGTAACTCAAATATTAGTACTAAATCCCGTAGAGTTTTTATCATTTTCCCCAATCTCCACAACTCCACTTATAGTATTTAGTACAATATTTGTATTAACTCTTGAATTAGTTACTAATTAAAATATGTAAATTGCATATCTTTCGTTATCTCAATTGAAGTCATTGATATTAGTTCACTATTAATAGTTCATCTATCAGGAAGAGAGTGACTATAACTATGTTCCTAACTCTTTTTATTCTTTATCTTTTCTGTTTTCAATATTAAGTACCAAGTCACACTGAGTGTCACGTGACAGTCAGTGTGACCTGGTGACGTCAGTAAATGCGTCACTGCTTGTCTCTGACGTCACAGTCTATCGACACGCCCTGTCTATGACGTCACGAGACTGAAACACTGTGAAGCTTATACGATAATAATTAATGGGTGTGATTGTGTTGGTACTCCTTTAAATAGAAAGGTGCAGGAGTGTGAATTAATTTTTCCTATAAAAACATTTTAGTTTATATTTTTATTTATTAAAGTCATACCGTGTCCAATGGAAATTAAGTCCTTATTTAAAAACTATTTGAGAAAATTATTAAAATGCATATTCATTGTATATTTATTATTTAAATATTTCAATCGTGCACTGTATGTAATTTTAATAGCTAATAATAGCCATTTCTCTCAGTAACTTATTTCATTTCAGTCACCCTATAGCCCTAATAATGAATGCCAACACTCTTATTTCTGCTATTAAATTAGTTAATAGTTACTTCAGTCCCACTTAACTAAATTCGAGTGGTGCCTTTTGCATATTTAATTACTTTATGTTTAATAATATTATCGCACTATTTCAATAATCTCCTCTACTCAATTACTTTAAAATCAAAACAAAGTCTCGACACATTCCTTTGATATTATTTAATATCATTTCTCTTGGTGAAAATAAGATCTTGTGAAATTAATGGACAATAAATTTGTTCTAGCCTCTCACACCTCGTGAGGTTTCTTGCCTCTTTTTATGCCCATGTGCCTTTGCTTTTTATTTATTATCCCTTTGGATGATGAATAAATGTAAAGCTTCAACTAAAGGCACAGCAATTAACTATTTAATATATTGCTTCACAAGAGATTTACTCGTTCTTTTTCTTTTGCATGATATTTTAAATGTTGGTTGGCGCCGTTCAAGCAAATCTGATACATTGTGCCGTGTAGTGAGAAAGTCTTTATTGCAATACTCTCCATTCATGAAATAGAACATTTATTTAAGTAATAAACTACAAACTAAAGAATAAAAAGTAAACTAAATTACATGCTTATCTTTTTATTTCCCAATATATTCCTGTAATTATTTCATTAAAGTTTAGCCCTAGTTTCCGAAGCTAATGAATTGCAATGGAAAAAGTTAAGATTTAATAAAATGTCATTTATTTAAACCCTCTAATCTTACTAGACTGAATAATATAAATATTAAACCTTAATATATACACTCTAAACACTACGAATGTACATCGGGTATTTATACTTTTTTAAATACATACATCTTTTAATATTTACTTTTATTTTGTTTTCTACTTGTATTTTTGATGCTATCAAACTAAGGTTGTAAATCTACACCTCCGTTACCATAAAATAGCAGCTTATAACTTTTGTTTCTATGTCCCTACTTGTGATGCATGCCCAGTGCCTCGGAGTGAGATTTGTCCACATTGTCTGTGGCAATATCCTCTAACTAGCCTTATTGCTATAGTTTTAGTTAGCTTTGTGTTACACTAGTTAGCTTTTGTAGCTTTAGTTAGCTTTGGGTTGCTTTACAAAAAGCTAACATTGACACACCACCAATATTAGCTTCTGTTCTTGGCATCAAATTACTGAGGTAATTCACTGTGTTTTTGTTCCTTTCTGCGGATGTTGTAGGTGGTAACTTTTCTCCATCTCTCCTGATTATTACAGTGAAAAATGTTAATCGTTATCATTCAAGTACCTGAATATTAAGTAAAAGCTTAACAGATAAAAGATACTGCGAGAAGCTTTTGTTTCATTGATTGATGGACGCGTTTGAATATGAACGAGTTTCATTCATTCAACTGACATAGAGATTTATGTTCTGACGTCTACCCTGCAAACGTCTCTTCGTTACTTTTTTACGTCTCTTTATTAATGAGTTCGAAGATAGAAGCGTAGAGTCGAGCGTATACAAAGAGAGAGAAAAAGCACTGTGTAGTTCTTTGATTGCTGTGTGCTAAGGTGCTGATGTACGAGGAGAATTGCTACCTAACGATGTACCTACCTTCTTAAAGTTTAAACACTCTAATTACATAATGGATTCACTCAGCAATTCGGTTATCTTTTAACTTTAGTCTTAATTAAATAATTCCTCTTAAATATTTTCCGTAATGTTGCAATAGACTTAACTTTTCCTTACACTCGTACCAAGATGATAAAAATTAGTTAATCTGAGGAAATGTTAAAATCTTAACACTTACAACTAATGAAGCTGGAGTTATTTCTTAATATTAGTGACTTTTATTTCAAGCTCTAATAAATGAAAATGATGTACTTCTACAGTATTCGTCTTATTATATTTTATCACTCATCTCTCATCTATATGACACATTTAGAAAAGAGATCTATAATATTAAAAATACAAATATAAGACTATTAACTTTTAAAATAAGAATAAATATTTCAAAACAAACACAGTGAATGGTTGAAGAGGAGTGACTGTTTTTCAATGTTTTGATGTTTCTCAGCCCTAGTACACCTCTTTGGTGTCGCAACCTAGAATGGCATTTACCACTTTAGGATATGCAAAATATCTGCTAATTAAATGACTGATGTTTGGTTACTAACGCCGCTATTTTGACTGATTAACCGATTCCAATTTTATAAAAAGTAAAGTTCAATTTGGTAGAATTAGTAGAAATAACATGTAATAAATTCTCGTGTAATACTCGCAGTCGCGTGATTGTTTTCTGTGTTATATTCAAAGAAATGAACTCTCAAGATTATTACCTACGTCTCTTTTTTCACCGAACAGTGGCGCATACTTCTTACCCTTTTTAATTCATTTTAATTTGCTTTAGACTGTTCTTTTCGTGATTAGAGTCTACAATCGCTATGCACCTGCTAAAGTTAGTATCTTGAGCTGTATTTGTAATGTCACAACATGTGGGTAATTGTTTGATATTAAGTACGTTATTTCTCATAGAGGGTATTGAAGATGTCAGCCTCGATGAAAAAGAAATGCTCTTATTTTTATGTTGAGGTAGACCGGTACTTTTTTCTTTCTTTTCAATTAGTTTACTGTCAAGAAACCTTTAAAATAATCAGGGATGAGATTTCTACCTCTGAGCATGTACTTTTTCTCCTCATTTCTTGACAATGAAGGTTTAGTATCTGAAACTCATTTTACCATCTTTTTTCTAGTCACGTTTCGATGCATTCATTCGTTGGTTGGTATGCATAATCCTTCTCAAATTTCTCATTGACGCATCATTCATTTTTTTTGTGATAAAATGGGTTTAACTTAAAAACATTCAAATTTAGTCCCAGTCCTTGTTTTTCCAAGGCTGAAAAGGCTATCGTAGTGTACATTGATAGAACAATTTCAAAAAATCTTGCTTGTGCCCTCTTTACCGTGAAATAGTTCATTGCTGAAGATGATGACTTGTAAATATTTATTTGTAAGTATAAAGGTACATGCAAAGTGACTACAAGATGTAAATTGCCTAAATTGCAAAGAAAGCTCAAGAGGAACCCCTTGGAAACCTGTGATGTAGTTTTTAAGAGTGTTGGTGTGGAATTGTCTCAAAACCATTTGCTGTAGAATGCTGAAATTCTTTGCTTCTCAATTCAATTTCTGTTCATCTTCATCAGATCTTCCTTGAAGGATGCACATGAGAAAGCATAGTTACTGTGGGTGGAGTAATATCTCAAGACTAATCTCCAAACTGTACTCTTCACAGACGAAATGCCTTCCATTCTTGGCGGCCGTGACGGTTGACCCAATACTTGGCTCCCTCATTGCTCACCACGCCACCAACGAATTCAACGTCAACAAGAGGGTGGAGGTGTGATGAATTGGGCTGAGATCATTGAAATGAACTGGTCTGACTTTTCAGAAATCCAGAAGGAGTAAAAATAAATTCGGCTAATTATATTAACTCTTTGAAGGGTGAATTTATTCATTGGCTGAAAATGAAACCTTCTGAGTTCAAAAGACTGGTCTTTTTTATGCATGTCAACGCCTCTTCTCACTCTGCTCAGGGTATTATGAAATTCCCTCTTAGATGAACCAGTTGATATTATGATCCAGACCAGTTTTAAACCCAATGGAAAACCTCTGTTTCATCCTGAAGCAGAATATATGTGGTAGGATCATTAGGATGTCTGTTATCGTTAAAGATGAGCTATGGAAGGAAATTGAAGACACTTTTAAGACTATAACCTCTGATATAATTAACAAATTGACAGATTCGATGGATACGCGTCTTTGATGTTGTGGAAAATAGGGGAAATGAATCAGAATATTAACTTTTTCCCATGACTCATCATCGTTAACTATTTAAAACATTTATTTATGCATTTTTATTGTGAAGTAAAAGACCGTATATACACTGGAAATAGGGACTTTTTTGAAAATGTTAATGAAATCCGAAATAAAGCTGCCGAAATAAAACTTTGTCGAGGGCGTTCCTTGAACGGATAATAATTTCATCACCGCTCGTTGCCGTTCACCAGAAGTTGGTCTCTGTTAAGACAACGCCGTATACACTCGGCCAACGCTTATGTTCTATCATACTGATCCAAAAGTTTTGAGCTAAAAAACATATAGCGAAAGGTGAGAAACGGGCCATAACGGTGCATCGATGAAACTGGTGTTGCTATAGCGTTAGCTTAACGGTACCGAGAGATTGCTAGCGTTGGTTTCGCGGTATGGATTTGTGCGGCCTCTATACCAACGCCAAATCTATGTTCATCACCGTAATGGATCGCTGCTTCAACGACTGACACCATTCCAGCAATCTCGAGTTCGCGGGTGAAACTCTTACAAGCGCCCCATCAGAGTTTGTTCAACGTTTAAACTTCGCCCGGGTAAAGCTGGAGAAGCAGCGGGGTTGGTTCAGTGCTCAAGATTATCTGTTTGTTGGTCTAGCAGACCCAAACGTCCACGAACATTCGTCTAGCGGTACCAAATTTTGACTGGACGTAATTGGAGATGTGGTAAATTTTTGTCTGAGCGGAAATTGCCCGCTCCTCGCCGCTTGTAATATTTTGTGCTGCTCAAAACTTTCGGAGCGGTAGAAGGAACCATAAGCGGTGTTCGAGCGTATACGGCGTTGATGATTTTTTCTCACTTCTCCAGAAACGCTTCAACAAAGCTCTTGCGGTGTGACCGGGCCTTCAAAAGATAATCTTCAATTATCGACTTCTATTAAAAATTTACCAGAACTTCTATCAAAGTGATCCGTTCAGCTCCTTAGTCAAAAAGCGGTATGCCGCAGAACCAACTTCAAACTCCAGTGTGCGTAGAACGCCGATCTAGATCCACGCTTGCGTCACTGCATAAACAACGCTCGCTACCGTCAAGCTAATGATAAAGCAACGCCAGCTTCAGCTGTCGTTTATGATTTTTTTCCCTTATGTGTACTGTGAGGAACGTTTCTCTTAATTCGGTCCACTCTCCTTACCGTTCAAGGAACACCCCATCGAAGTTCAGACGGTGGGACCGTGGCTTAATTTTTTAATCTTATTTTTTTTACAAAATTACTCTCAGTGTAGATGATGTTCTGAAATTTCCAAGGCAAAATAGTAGGTTAAACCTATTATATCAGCAAATAACACATCTGAAACATATTGTACATATACCTTACAAATGATTTTACAAATAAATGATTATTTGTAAAAACCAATTCAAATAGTATTATTCAGAAATAACATGTAATTAATTCACTTTTAATACTCGCAGTCGCGTGATTGTTTTCTGTGTTATATTCAAAGAAATGAACTCTCAAGATTATTACCTACGTCTCTTTTTTCACCGAACAGTGGCGCATACTTCTTACCCTTTTTAATTCATTTTAATTTGCTTTAGACTGTTCTTTTCGTGATTAGAGTCTACAATCGCTATGCACCTGCTAAAGTTAGTATCTTGAGCTGTATTTGTAATGTCACAACATGTGGGTAATTGTTTGATATTAAGTACGTTATTTCTCATAGAGGGTATTGAAGATGTCAGCCTCGATGAAATAGAAATGCTCTTATTTTTATGTTGAGGTAGACCGGTACTTTTTTCTTTCTTTTCAATTAGTTTACTGTCAAGAAACCTTTAAAATAATCAGGGATGAGATTTCTACCTCTAATCATGTACTTTTTCTCTTCATTTCTTGACAATGAAGGTTTAGTATCTGAGACTCTTTACCATCTTTTTTCTAGTCACGTTTCAATACATTCGTTGGTTGGTTGGTGTCTGTTTTTCTCCCATCACTCTGCTGAACTTGCTTATTGACTCATCATCATTCATGTCATTATAGTCAGTCATAACGAAGAGTCTACCTCTCTTAATGACTGCTCATCATTAATAATCTAATCTGCGAAATTTTAAGTCACAGAATTCGACAGATGTCTTCTGCTAACTAGAATTAAATGACATTTGTTCTAACTGTTCGTGGCGTTTAATGTCAGTTAGGGCTCTGAAGATAATTGTTTTTGTAGCCATCTGTTAGATTCTCAATTATTTAGTGAAAGACGTAAGCTAATGAAAGGTTGTTGTCTCCTAGATGATTCCATATCTATTTTAAAAGTATGTTAGGTAGTTTTCAATAATGCCTAACTGCAGACATCATCTTCATGATGTTTAATGTTGTACACATCACGATTTCTCAGCACCTTCCTCTCGTAAAAGATCCGATCCAATGTTCCAAGTGTATAAATATTGTCCATGCAGAGTCCCTAGCATCCTAATGTAGGTGTATTATCGCCACTGATACAATATCCCCTTCCAATTTGCCCAAACTGCTTCCATCCTACTTTCTTTAATCAGTCCCCTGGAAAATTGGCTTCCCGACTGACACTGGAAAACTTTAAGATCCGTTAACTTTAAGAAGTTAGCCTGCACTGCTTTAAGATACCGTGCGTCCTAATAGCTTATATGTACGTGTAGTTGCTGGATGTTTATGGTGTTCCAATTAAAGAAAAGGTCGTATTATCGGTAGTAGGTGATGTCGTACTTACCGTTTCTTAACGATTAGAGTATCTGTAGCAGTGCAAATGCATGGGACTCCCTCCCTTTTTGCTAGATCAATAGGATATGGCCTCCTGTTCTGGCCTAAAGAGGGCGTGGGCGTTCGTGATGGAGCTTTTGTTCGTGTGTTTGGGATGCTCTGGTGCCTAGCAATAGAAGCACTGACGATTGAACAGCTCTTCAGCTTAAATGATGTATCTCTGGGAATATCATTTGCGGAAACTTGGATAGTCCTTGGAAGAACATTACTCTGTTCACACCACCGAGATGGTTTGACTCGTTAGGTATAACTCGATTCGGTAGTTATATTTTGGGATTTAATTACTTTGTAGCTACTTCGCTAATTACATGATTAATCGATTGGTAATTGATTAAGTGTTAAAGAATATATTTTACTTTATTTTCTGTTTCTGTACAATCTGTAGTTCTTCCAGATACGTTCTTCTATTAAAATTCCCATCCAATTTCCACTTACTCCTCCGAGTGCTTCTAAATCTTGTTTTGTGATAGTTATAAAGATTTACTGCTCAGCTCCTTCGCGTACGTAATTCGAAGTAAAAAAACATCAAAGTATTTCTTCAGACCCGATTCGAATCGATGATGTCTTTGAATCTTTCTGTTAGTTTTAGACTTATTCAAAGACGGTGAGTGTAATTTAGTTTCGTGAGCAACTACGGCCATCTTTAGTAGCAATGTCAACAACTCACCTTTACTGGGACCGATGAATTTACCACCCGTAAAACTCTCCCGCGATATTTTGCTGCATTGCGGAACTCAGGGACACATTATTACGGATTATGTGGACATGATTTTCTGGTAGCTTGAACTCTTCAGAACTTAACGTCCCAAATGATTTGGAATAAATGATCTGCCTCTCATAATGATATGAATTATATCTCCTGTGATTTGATGATCGATTTGGGAAAGATTTCGTGCAGCTGACTTAGTTTTTGCACGCGTGTTAATAATTGGAGGTACGGTAGTCACGCGTTTGTCTGAGCGATGCTTCCGAGTCTGTGAGATCACTAGGCCTTATCATCTCTGATAAATGAAGAATTCTCACCCTTGCATTTTAATTCAGAGACACTAGTTCTGATGAACGAAATGTATCACATCGACTTTGTTTTTCACTTTGTGCTCAACAAATATTAAGTTGACTTGGCGACACTTTATGGCAATGACATACTTACTAAGAATAACTTCTGAAAGAAATACTGTTGATAGTCAGCATATTCTATTGCTTAAAACTTGCCTTGGCATTTTACCTGCCTCAATTTTGTAATTAAACGCTCTGCCTTATTCTACCCTCTCTCATTCTATAGGCTCTTGCCTCTTCTTCTCTCACTGTACAGTCCCCTCTCTCCTTCTACTGTGTCCTCTCTCCTTCTACTGTCTCTTGTCTCTTCTTCTCTCACTGTACAGTCTCCTCTCTCACACCACAGTCTTCTCTCTCACACCACAGTCTCCTCTCTCACACCACAGTCTCCTCTCTCACTCCACAGTCTCCTCTCTCACTCCACAGTCTCCTCTCTCACTCCACAGTCTCCTCTCTCACTCCACAGTCTCCTCTCTCACTCCACAGTCTCCTCTCTCACTCCACAGTCTCCTCTCTCACTCCACAGTCTCCTCTCTCACTCCACAGTCTCCTCTCTCACTCCACAGTCTCCTCTCTCACTCCACAGTCTCCTCTCTCACTCCACAGTCTCCTCTCTCACTCCACAGTCTCCTCTCTCACTCCACAGTCTCCTCTCTCACTCCACAGTCTCCTCTCTCACTCCACAGTCTCCTCTCTCACTCCACAGTCTCCTCTCTCACTCCACAGTCTCCTCTCTCACTCCACAGTCTCCTCTCTCACTCCACAGTCTCCTCTCTCACTCCACAGTCTCCTCTCTCACTCCACAGTCTCCTCTCTCACTCCACAGTCTCCTCTCTCACTCTACAGTCTCCTCTCTCACTCCACAGTCTCCTCTCTCACTCCACAGTCTCCTCTCTCACTCCACAGTCTCCTCTCTCACTCCACAGTCTCCTCTCTCACTCCACAGTCTCCTCTCTCACTCCACAGTCTCCTCTCTCACTCCACAGTCTCCTCTCTCACTCCACAGTCTCCTCTCTCACTCCACAGTCTTCTCTCTCACTCCACAGTCTTCTCTCTCACTCCACAGTCTTCTCTCTCACTCCACAGTCTCCTCTCTCACTGTGCCTAGTTTCAGTTCAATAATAGTGATAACACACGCTAGTGTCTGCCAACTACTCATCTTATGGTTAATATTCTCTCTTTATTTTAAATCTGCAGTCCTCCATTGCATTGTTTTTTCTCTGACTGCAGTACTAATAGAATGATAGAATGGTGTCTTAGAGATTACCCACACTGCACTTCTTAGTGCGTGAATTAACCACAATGCACTTCTTAGTGCGTGAATTAACTACAATGCACTTCTTAGTGCGTGAAGTAACCACAATGCACTTCTTAGTGCGTGAATTAACTACAATGCACTTCTTAGTGCGTGAAGTAACCACACTGCACTTCTTAGTGCGTGAAGTAACCACAATGCACTTCTTAGTGCGTGAATTAACTACAATGCACTTCTTAGTGCGTGAAGTAACCACACTGCACTTCTTAGTGCGTGAAGTAACCACAATGCACTTCTTAGTGCGTGAATTAACTACAATGCACTTCAAGAATTATTTCTATTCCTAGTGTTCATTCATGTTTATTTCTGTTTATCTCTTTCAATTTATCGTCCTTACCTGCAATGTGTGTAATAACTTCTGACATTATTCTATTGATGGAAACTCAAGAAACACTCTCACAGAACTCATTGTAATTAGATGCTTTATTTGATGAACTTTAGTGACTAATTTAGAGAGTTTGACTAAATGAATACTGACTTGGTATTTTCCTCTGGATTGTAAATTTTATTGGATTAGCTCTATTCTCTATCTTTATCTCTTATCCCATTCCCCTCTTTATCTCTTATCCCCATTCCTCTCTTTATCTCTTATCCCCATTCCTCTCTTTATCTCTTATCCCCATTCCTCTCTTTATCTCTTATCCCCATTCCTCTCTTTATCTCTTATCCCCATTCCTCTCTTTATCTCTTATCCCCATTCCTCTCTTTATCTCCTATCCCCATTTCCCTTTCTGTTGGCATATCGCCCATTCTAGCATGTGACTCCACACGCACAAACGAACACTATAACAACTACAGGAGTAACTACTACATGGAAAACAGACCACATAGTCCTGTTAGTTACAGGAAACAGACCACATTCTCCTGTTAGTTACAGGAAACAGACCACATTCTCCTGTTAGTTACAGGAAACAGACCACATTCTCCTGTTAGTTACAGGAAACAGACCACATTCTCCTGTTAGTTACAGGAAACAGACCACATTCTCCTGTTAGTTACAGGAAACAGACCACATTCTCCTGTTAGTTACAGGAAACAGACCACATTCTCCTGTTAGTTACAGGAAACAGACCACATTCTCCTGTTAGTTACAGGAAACAGACCACATTCTCCTGTTAGTTACAGGAAACAGACCACATTCTCCTGTTAGTTACAGGAAACAGACCACATTTTCCTGTTAGTTACAGGAAACAGACCACATTTTCCTGTTAGTTACAGGAAACAGACCACATTCTCCTGTTAGTTACAGGAAACAGACCACATTCTCCTGTTAGTTACAGGAAACAGACCACATTCTCCTGTTAGTTACAGGAAACAGACCACATTTTCCTGTTAGTTACAGGAAACAGACCACATTCTCCTGTTAGTTACAGGAAACAGACCACATTCTCCTGTTAGTTACAGGAAACAGACCACATTCTCCTGTTAGTTACAGGAAACAGACCACATTCTCCTGTTAGTTACAGGAAACAGACCACATTCTCCTGTTAGTTACAGAAACTCTAAGACTTCACATCAGTCTGTGTTTATGTGTTCGTTTATCGGTGTATTGAATTATCGGTTCTTATGCCTCGATAATGTATCTACACTGAGGCTCATACACTCTGGCAGATATTAGTGGGACATGCGAGTAGTAAATGTTACTCTGTTTCTAATCGAAGGATGTTCTTCAACCCCATGGGTTGGTGCAGACTTACAGTGGTTACCTCTGCTTTAAACAGAGTAAAATATCATGATTTTTCTATTTTATTTCTCTTATATTCTCACTCTGCTTAACTTCCAATAAATTGCTCCCACCCCTTCTCCCCCCTTGGTACTATCATTAAAGAGGACATACAACTCCTATAATAATTCGCATGGCACGTGTAATTTCTTCATTGCAATAAAGCCTTTAATATCTTTAACTCATTGCCAAAGATTCAACATTAAATTCTCCCAATCCTTTGAAGACTTCGTACCGCCCATAGACTAATTACAATTCATGTCATGGTTAGTACGCAGTAATTATAGCAACCCACTTCGTAATTTAGACCTGCGCATTACTAGTTTAATTAAAGTGTTATTTGTTATATATTAATTACTTATTTCAGATTTGTTCTATTATAATGTCTAACTGTACTTTTCTAAGTGGTTATATTAAATTTCTTTTTCTCAAGTCCTAATTGAGAATTGTGTTGCAAATATTTCTGACTGGGTTCATCTAAAGTTCAATGTACTTTGTCCTTATTTATCTATTCACATCACAATCATCAGGTACACTTTATAGCATCTTAAAATACAGTGGAGTGTCTAGCTTTGCTCCTTTGGACTATTTGCTGTAGCTTCACTCCTTGTGACTATTTTACTGTAGCTTTACTCTTTGGGACTATTTGCTGTAGCTTTACTCCTTGTGACTATTTTGCTGTAGCTTCACTCCTTGTGACTATTTTACTGTAGCTTTACTCTTTGGGACTATTTGCTGTAGCTTTACTCCTTGTGACTATTTTGCTGTAGCTTTACTCTTTGGGACTATTTTGCTGTAGCTTTACTCTTTGGGACTATTTTGCTGTAGCTTTACTCTTTGGAACTATTTTGCTGTAGCTTTACCTTTTGTGACTATTTTGCTGTAGCTTTACTCTTTGGGACTATTTTGCTGTAGCTTTACTCATTGGGACTATTTTGCTGTAGCTTTACTCTTTGGGACTATTTTGCTGTAGCTTTACTCTTTGGGACTATTTTGCTGTAGCTTTACTCATTGGGACTATTTTGCTGTAGCTTTACTCTTTGGGACTATTTTGCTGTAGCTTTACTCATTGGGACTATTTTGCTGTAGCTTTACTCTTTGGGACTATTTTGCTGTAGCTTTACTCTTTGTGACTATTTTGCTGTAGCTTTACTCTTTGGAACTATTTTGCTGTAGCTTTACTGCTTTCACACTGTATTTATTATATTTAATTATGAGCTCCAAACTAGTTATTCTTCGGTTCATTGTGTTGGAACTGGTGTTCTAATTTCTAATTAGTTGTACCTACTGAGACTTAATTATTCTGTAACTTTAGAAGGCAGGTTGTTGGTTTTTAGCAGAAATGAACGAATGTTAGTATACTACATAATAACTACATAATTCATAGGATCGAATGCCATCAGTACTTCCATATTTTGCTCTTTAACTTCTTCAGCTCTACAGCGCAAAGTTTTTGACACACGAAATGCTTCTTGTTAAAACTTTTGAACGTTTTTATAGTTCAGAAGCTGAGTTTTCTCGTTATTCACTCTAAGTTTCTTATTCACAGTTTATTCCTCACATTAACTCACTGTGAAGAGCAAATGTGAAAGAAATCAAAATAGTAATTCATCTAAATTTCTCTTCATGAATTATAGATTTATAACTTTATTTATAACTATTTCTTCAGACAATATACGTTTCTTAATTTATTTCTTTTTCATATGGTCTGTGGTTCCAAACATTTTGTACATTACGAGTGGGTATTAAGATGTATTTATCAAATTGTAGAAGTTATTTCTAAATCCCTAATGAAAGTGCCGCAATTACATCGCCCACATTTAGTTTCCACGCTAAGTTTATAACTGTAATGACTTCAATTTATGTCATAGCAGTAGAACTTACGCTATCACGCAGGTAATAAAGCCTCTAACTTAGTAACTGTACAGTGCAGTTTGTATATAATGTCACAGAAAATAGAAATGACTCCCTCTCCCTCCCCTCCCCCTTAAAGTCCTAGGATTTTGATTTGAACGTTGAAGCTAAGTTTGATACTTCTGAACTAATGGTTAGGATGAACATTTTTCTTCTGATTTTTCATCTCTACGAAATTTTCATCTTCGACATTTTCATCTACGACATGAAAAACTTATTACTATTCGATAATTTTCTATATACTAATACTCCGTTTTCTTACGTTACAGACGAAACTCCAGACGACTCCGCTTCTAAACGCAAATATCACAAATCTTCAGACAGAAATGGTGACACTCAATATAGTGACGAGCAGAACAATGCTTGGAGGAACAAACTAAACAATGGAGAGCAAGTGGAGTACATTGAACATCCTCATCAGGAAACATACTACCAGAACGATGAGTACATAGTACCAGACGGTGCCGGGGGCGCTATCTACCAGAATGGCTACCAAGTGAATAGGAAGCACTACCACCAAGAGCACCGTCACTATAATGGTGCTGAATTCCCAAACCATAAAATTATGATGAATGAACAGAGATCGTACAGGAGTTTCGACAGAGACCGACACAGGTTCATAAATGGATATGCTACCCCTTATCCACCTCACCAGCAACAATTCGTTCATCCCCAACACATAACTCATTTCAATGGTCCTTTGAACGTAGAGTACTGCCCTGAACGGAGAAGATCCTTCCACGTGAATAGCAGAGTGTACCACCATCCCCCTACTTTCACTCCTACCCATGGGATGGTGCCGAGAAGAAGATGGTCAGGAGAGGAGGAGGTACAAGTGGCTTTCCCTTACTCATACCAGTACCAAGAGGACGGCACTCACTACTATGACCCCAATGCTCTACAGTATGAAGACACCATTCAATACCAAGCGTTCAACCAGTGCTCTCATGACAGTGGTAATGGATATGAAGCTGGCTCTAGTGAAACCCAGTCAGAAACTGACGGGGAACGATTGCAGCAGCATCCTACCAGTAGAGTTGAGATTGATAATGGTAAGTAGCTAATGTATGAAACCAAAGTTTTGCATTACTCTCGTATTTCATTGCATATAATTATTTGAACTAACTACATTTCTTTTTAAGAAAATTCTCCTAAATGATAGCCATCACATTTTTAAATTTGATTACCTATTCATTACAAATTTGTTTCAATATTTTATGTTTTCCAGATCAATACACTAAAATCCAAACTCCTCGACAAGAGGTCCTCTTCAAAAAGTCTCCCAGTAACGTGACGACAGTAAGCGTCACTTCCTCTGAGGATAACTGTCCTGCGCCTGACACACCTTCAGAAGCTTCTATAGCCGCCGCCCCACCTGCCACTAAGGAAGATCTTACCAACGAGTCAACCAAGACCTCGGAAAATTCTACCACTAGCAAGAAAAACCAGAAAAAGAAGAAAAATAAATCTAGTGAGAGTGAGAGCAGTACAAAGAAAGAGAAGAATTCCCAAATAAATGAATCTAAGAAGAAAAAGAACAACAAGAATGAGAAGAAGAACGAATCAAAGAAAAAGAAGAAAGCTCAATCAGACAAAAAAGCTAAGAAGAATACAAATAAGGAAGCATCCAAATCGGTGAAAGAGTCCGAAAAAGAAACTACAAAAGAGGAAGAGGTTCCTGCAGACCAGCTTATTGATAGACCTGAAGTAGTTGACGATTCGGTACATTTTGATGGTCTGGATGCTGACCATTGTCTAGAAAATGAAGGTAAATAGACTATTTGAATGATGTTATTGCTATAATTACGTGATAATTAGCTATATAGCAATTTGAAGCTCGGCACATTCTTTGAAAAAAATTCAGCTATATGTTAATTAAACTGTTGACGGACACTTGGCCGAAATATCTTTATTTTGAAAAAAATGGGATAGTAATATTATTTAATATAATATAAATAATAATTTTAAATAATATAATAACCAATGATAACAAGTTCAAAAGTTTGAAGAGAAGCTTCTCCACTCCTTATATTTGTGATGAAATCTATGATTATGAAAAAATTCAAATTGATATGCAATATATATGCTTGCAGTTCGTAATATAAAAACACATTATGTACACATTAAAATTTAATTTCCTTTTTCTAAAATAACTTTTAATTTCATGGAAATAAAAATTATAACAATTAAATGGAGACTGCAGTTTGTAATATGGATTTACATTGAATATAACTTTCTCGGCCAAATGTCCGTTCGGCCCAATATAAGCAAAATCTATTTTCAGCCAATTGTCTTCCGGTCAAATGTCCGTTCGGTCAAGTGTCCATCGGCCAAGTGTCCACGCACGAGGTTAAACTGCGCAGGCTTCTGTGTCTTCCTCTCATAATATTATTTTTTATCCCTTACAGAATACCAAGATGGCTCCTACTCCCAAGTTCCACCAGAGCCAATGGTAGAAGAGGTTCCCTTGGCTGGTGTCGTGATGCAGCAGTTTTACCCCGGTGGTCCTGTGATGTCCATCCCCGTTCACTGGACCCCTTACTTGGACCCTAATTTAGTGCCTGGTCAGACAGCCTCTACTGCTCTTGCTCCTTCTGTCACGAGAATACTGGATAAATCTTTCAAGCCTCTCGACCCCAATAATTGGGATGAAGAAGAGGGTAACATACTGAGCTTATGAATAATCTATTCAAATAATGAATTGCAATTTACGATGTTGAATACGAGAAATATTCAAAACTCTGAGAATACTTTTAGTTCTTCACCATTATTTTTCCGTTGATAGGTACTGACTCTTGTGAAGATACCGCAGAAGGGGCGATAATTCCCGATGCTATCATTCCTCTTCAGCACGATGAACAAGGTTGTCCCATCACGGTTCAGGTGAGATTTCCAAGTCGCCTAATAAATTTCTAATAAAATTTATTGTTCATCTTCAATAAGTTTGATAAGGTATGAGGTGCGAATTTGTAGGAAATTCATGGTTTGCCCAAAAAGATTATGCTTCTTCTGTCTAGATTTTAAAAATATAGTGAAGAGCGCATAAAGTTTTTGAGATATTGTCTCTACTGTGTAAGTTTCTATAGTCACAGTGCTGCTAGAATAATGTTTTTACGAATAAACTTTTTTAACGATAACTCTTCTCTGATTGGTTGACTAGTCGTATAAATAGGATTTTGTGAATTTAAATTTTCTAGACCAAATTATATTTTTTAAATTTTAACATAATAGATAAATTATACGGTAAAGGATACACAGAAAAGTACTAACCTAGCTTAAAACGGTTGAAAGTTTAAAAACTCTGACTTTCATCAATTTTATTATTTTTTTATAATAAATGATTTATATTAAAATATCTTTCAATTTGAATTGTTGGTTTATAGCTTATACCGAAAATTGATAAGTGAATATCCCTTTTTCTGATGAATGTTGTTGTTTTACAGGTTAAAGTTGATGAGAATTGCCTCCCTCTCGAGATCAGTCCTAACTCTTTAGTCATCCAACTGTCGAGTTTGCAGCAGAACCATTTACCCGACTGCCAGATGTACGACTATTGTGATCCTCACTTTAGATACAACTACTACGACCCCAACCACAGGTAAAATGCCACCCCAACCACAGGTAAAATGCCACCCCAACCACAGGTAAAATGCCACCCCAACCACAGGTAAAATGCCACCCCAACCACAGGTAAAATGCCACCCCAAACACGAGTAAATTGCCACCCCAAACACGAGTAAATTGCCACCCCAAACACAGGTAAGTTGTCACCCTAACAACGGGTAAGTTGTTACCTTAACAACGGGTAAATTGTCACCCTAACAACGGGTAAATTGTCACCCTAACAACGGGTAAATTGTCACCCTAACAACGGGTAAATTGTCACCCTAACAACGGGTAAATTGTCACCCTAACAACGGGTAAATTGTCACCCTAACAACGGGTAAATTGTCACCCTAACAACGGGTAAATTGTCACCCTAACAACGGGTAAATTGTCACCCTAACAACGGGTAAATTGTCACCCTAACAACGGGTAAATTGTCACCCTAACAACGGGTAAATTGTCACCAAACCACGGGTAAATTGTTTAATAATTGGTTCATTTTCCTTATAGTTATTGACTCGTTTTTAATGTTTATGATTGTAAGATTTCTTTTTAATTTCAGATGCGACTCTCATTTCGACTGTACTTTCGATGAAGGCTTAGAGGCGCGGTTAGAGCAGAAGATTGACGAGGAGTTGGCGAAGACTTACAGTGATGAAGAGGAGAAGACTACTGACAAGAAGGAGAAGAATGCTCAAGACGATAAAGCTGCCAGGTACTCCGAAGAATTGGCATCCTGCGATTCTCAGGTAATTTCCAATTTACTCGAGATATGCTGAGAGGTTATATATATTGTTTTCTTGTTAAAACTATATAAATATTAAATTTTAAAAATTCTTACTGACCTGTCTTCAAAATTTTCATCGAAATTCAGCACTATTATTTTTCTTGGGTATGGCACTGTGTCTTATACTTGATTTATCTGTTCAGAAACCAGTTTGATACTTTTTAACTCCTCTTTTTCAATGATAACAATAAACTGATTTAGAAATACTTGCACATATTACGTATAACTTCAAACTTATTGATTATAACATGTATATTTTTCACACTTACAGTACGCCAGCATGAGTGAGGGTTCTAGTTTGCCTACATCCCCCGCTGGTGAACTATCAGACTCCCCCACCACTTGCCCCCCAAACACACCCTCAAGCACCTCTTCGGGGGAACACCCACTTACCGCTAAGATTCTTGAGGAAGAGGCGATAGCCAACTCTTTAGTCCACGAAGTAGAGGTCCTACCTAAGGAAGTACCAAATATATATGAAGAACCAATAACATCAAATAGTAGCAACAGTTCATCTCAAAGTAGCATCGAGAATAGTGTATCGTCATGTACCTCATCCTCCACCCTCCTCTGTCCCTCCTCACCGTCATCCTCCTCCACTCTGAGTCATTTCTCCCCTCCCTCACCTCCACTCGTTGTTCAGCACGAACCACAGGACAATGACATCAATTTCAGTCCATCCACGCAAGTGGAGGAACAATCACATGGTAGCACAACTCCAACGGGTGAACTTCACAACGATAGTCTGCCTGAGAAAGACGGAGAGGAGCAAGGGGAGGAGGCTGGTGATGAGAAATCATCTGAAAATACAGTTGAGGAGAAAGGAGTGGAAGATCTTAGGGATGAAAGTGATGAGAGACTGGAAGAGCCAATGGCTGATCAGACGCAAGAAGATGGCGGTGCTGTCAGAGTTAAGTCCGGTTACGTACTCGTACCTGTGCTAACGCCTTATTATGATCCTAATGGTTGGTTCTATTTCTCTGAAATTTGGAATACACAAAGTAGCTATTTAGGATTATTTAATAATAAAAATCATATGTTTTGCAGTTTTGTATGGCTATCCTAACATGATGGATGCACCTTCCGAAAGACAATATTCTTCATCCAATAGTAGCAAGAAGAAAAAGAAAAAACAAAGGAGGCGTAATTATGAGGTACGTTTGATGTTGTAAATAGTGTTAGCAATGGAAAATTAATAATCTTTCCTTATATTTATTCTCTAATTGTCTATTCCCTCAGTCCACCTATATTGATCCTGAGCTGTACGCCGGTGATCCCCTCATAGTAACGCCTGAAGGATATTTCTTCCAAATGGATCCTTCTCAAGTAGCATACCAGACTTGTGGACCATTCACCAGTCCGTACCAATACCAAGGACCACACTATAATTACTATTCGCAACAAACTAGTATAGATGAGGGCTTCCAGTCCGTGGAACACTCTCCGTACATAGCAGAAAATCAAACTGATGGCAAAGAAACTGACGATCGATTTGGTGTTCTTCACGAAGAGGAACGACAGGAAATTGAAGATGTTTTACTTGATGAAGGAACCAAAAAGGAAAATTCGACAGAAGCTGAAGGAGCAGCTGTTGATTCATCGGATAGCGGTGTTTCTGAGGTTGAGGAAAATAATCAACCTATCGTTCAAAAAGAAATAGTAACTGAAGTTTGTGAAGAAAGTACTGCACATAGTGATACTTCTGAAATTTTAGAAAAATCTACAGAGTGTCTTATCTCTGATGTCAGTGAAGTTTGCACTAATGTTTCTGAAGAAATAATTTCGAACGAAGTTGGAGAATCTAATATTCAAATCATTGAGAAAAGTGATTCTGATGAGGACGTTGAAACTGGTCCAAACTCTCCCGAAATCGAGAAAGTAGATTCTAACTATTTAAGTAAATCTCTCGTGAATGCTTCCTTTGTTGCACTCCTTGAGTCAAAGGTGGAGAAATTAACTATTTTGATGAATGAGCAATTGCCGTCTATACCTGAGAGCAGTTTTGAGAGTGCGTCAGAGGATAGGTCGTCACTGTCACCAGAGGCTGAAAGCACATCCTGTTTCGATTTCAACATTGAAGAAGAAGAGGCAACGTTAATTAATGTAAACAATTCAACTTCTTGTAGTTATGAGCCAGAAAATGAAGTTGAAAATTCCATACCAGAAATAGTTGAATCTGATAGTAGTCCCAGTGATAATTTTACGCAACTGGAAACTAATATATCTGAAGAATCAATTGAAGATTTAGTTAGCAGTTGTCAAATTACGACGAGCTGTAGTGAAACTTCTACAAACAGCCTAATCTTTAAAGATATTGTAGTGACAGAAGCTGTACGACAGTGGGTTGATGAAAATAGTCCAGAAAAAGTATTCGCCATTGATGAAGATAGTTGTCTGAAGTTAATTCAAAACTCTGAATTCCTCAATTCAATTCCTGACGATGCACAATTATTAGGAAGTGATACATCAACAGAGCCGTCAAAAAACGTGATGGGCAACCCTTTTGGTGCAACATGCAGTGATGACTCAACCTCATCCGCCAAAAGGGTTGCCGTTAATTCTTCCAGCAACGAATCTGTATCAGGTGATAGCAGTCCTAAATCTGAGGATATCTCTATCACTTGTCGGTGTGATCCCAAAGAGTGCCGTAAATACTATAATTTGTCTGGCTTGGATGATGAGTCCATGTCATCGTCGGACACTAACCTTAGAGCAGAGCTTGTCCAATCAGCAGCTAAATGCAGTGACTGCTCCCACTCCACCACTCCTAGCAGTGGACTAGGTTCTTCCCTAGCGAACACTCCCACCAACTCACCCCAGCATGCTAGTGCCAATAGTCCCACAAGCACTCCCTCTTCGCCTCATCCTATGTTATCGCCGCAAGTTGCGCTGCAAACCGCTGATTCTTGTAGTCTCATGTGACGTGTGCCTTATTCTGCAGATCTAAGTGATTAGAGGCTGGATTTTTTCCGCTTTTCTCTTGTTCTAATAGTCTGCAGACGCTTTATAAAGTTATTTTAATGGTGTGCAATCATTACTTTTCCAGACTCATGATATTTCAATGTGATAGCCATACATGAACATTTGCTTACCGATAATACGATGTAGCCATTATCTTTTTGATTGTTCATCGAATAACAGGCTGAGAAAATATCGGGAGATATTTTTACCTGTTAACAGCATAGAGAAATACATTATATGTATATTCTCTTAAAGACATTTTTGCTCTTGATCATTTATGCTTAAGGTTTGTTTCACTTTGTGTTATGGTGGAATAAATTAATGAATTACGATTACTTTAGATATGATTAAGTTAATAATTTATGCACTAGAGGTAAATAATTTTTAAGTGACTATAGTTGTTAGCCCATTGTGGGTGGATCCCGTTGTTGACTTTAGATTTAGCTTTGTACTCTATGCAAGTTATTTTTCCAATAACTGGGATGTTTATTGTTCTTATATACTGGAATATCTAATGTAATTAGTACAAGTTGTGCTTCTGTAGAGTCAAGGCGTACATTGGTGGTATTGGCACATGCTGATGCTTATCAAGGAGACTCTTATCGCTAGAGGTATCCAAGTGATCAGGATGTTACTGGTACGTAATTTATTCAGATATTGACAAGAAGTTCTCCACTGGAAACCTTAAGACAAATGCTGATAATATTTGAACGTTAATTGTTAACATACCGTGTTGTACTAGCAAGGCGGTAGATATTGTTAAATTATCTCTCTTAATTCTGGTGTCCGATTATTAAAGTTAACCTAATTGTCAGAGGTCATAAATGTGTCTAAATCTAAATTATGCTGTTGACGTAGTTTAAGATTGTAATAATAATGTGTGTATTTTGGAAGTTTTCAATTTAAGCTGTTAACAACTTTGAAGTTACTGAACGACCAATTGCATTTCAAAGTCGAGTTCTCGTGGTTAGAAGCAACACTTGTTACAATTTTATTATACTTAAGAAGTTAAGAGTAATAATTCTCAGTGTGAGTGTTTTTACATGTCAATTTTTGTTGTAGATTCTGTTCACTAATTCAAGATTAAAATGGTAGTGTTTTGGCTGCACAAATGGATGTGTTGGAGGCGTTAAAGGTTCACTGCTTTCTAGACATTAGAGTAGGTAGGGAGAACTTACTTTCAAATTGGTTAGCCTTAAATTCTAATTAGCGAGTCAATACGGCCTAGCAATAATTAAATGTAATTGTAAATTAGTAACCCAGTGGAATATCAAATTGAAGACAGCAGCTCGCTGCCTGTGTAGTTGTAGGAACTTATTGGTTGTGTTTGATAAAGTAATTGCTAAAAGTAAGAAATTAGTCTCTAATGAATTGGAACAAGGAAATGTTGATAAGTTTGATGTTGCTTTAGTTCCCTCCCTGCCTACTAGTTAACGTAGTCGCCCAGGTACTTGTGATGAAATGGCCTCTTGTATTTTATACGAAATACTCTGTTCTGTTGTTGAATTCCGTTTACGTGTTTAAGAAATGCTTGAAGAGTTGAAAGAATCTTTTCGTGTTTTGTAAGTCATTTGATTGGATGAAATTAGGTCGTTCATCTGGTATGACCATTTGATAGATTTTGCTACAACCAAATTCTTGGAAACTAAAGTATAGTGAGTGAGTGCATTGAAACCCTATTAGAATTCTATAGATGCTCCCTATTCTTACTAAAATTTATTACATAGTTATTCGAGAACTACCTATGAATTTATCATAATCTTGCACTCCTTTACTAGGAGGCTAGTGTAAGAGGTCTTGAAAACTGTAATAAATTCCACCTACCTATAAAGACAGATAGCTCTGCTATATCTTAGATTACCTAATATTAATGCAGTATAGTACAGCAGACATTAACGTACAGTCACTACTATTGGTTTAATTGGCTTTAGGTCCCACGTTCTAGTTCACATCTGCACTCGAATGGGAAGCTACCAATGTGTTCTGTAGTTGAAGCGATAGATCCTTACGTTACCGGGTCTCTAGGATGTCCAAAAATATCCACTTACTCCTTTCTTTGGACATTCTAAATCAAGATTTGAACTGCCCTTTCAATTAGAAATATATTTATAGCAGATATGCTTAAGATTGTGATATCTTTTGGTGATATGGATAAAATATTTGAATGTCAAGTTGAATAGTGCGTAAGTTGGAATACTCAATCACCAGACAATTATAAATCCTAAGTTTCCTATCCGAGTTTTGCCAAAATAGAAAACTGATATTCATTCAAATGTTCCTTATATTTATTTTATAGTTTAATTTATTCACTAACAAAAAATGTCATTATCTAGTTCCTTTTTGTTCTATTGCTCAACAATAATATATTTAATTTAATAATTAATAAAGTCAAATGATCTCTGATCAGTAAAGAGCCAACCTGCCATAATGTTAGATAGAGAAGAATTATCAAGATTAAAAAACTGTACGGCCTTTATTTTTATTGAATAGTTTTGTGTATTCGATTAATGTTCTGAATTGACGACACACTATTGGACTATTGTAACTTCTAATACTTACGTACATTTTCTAAAGTCACCAAAATGTTGAAGCCCAGGTCTGGTTACCATTTGTTGGCCCAATGAGCCGAGAGATGTCTAGTCCTGTCTAGTTGTCACCACTCTGTCTGATAGTTTCTCACAAGGTGTAACTGCTATTGTTCTTGTCGTTGTTTCTTTGTTTTGGTAAAGTGTTCGTAGAGGTAGACTTCCAATCCTAGCAGCTTCTAAGCTTTCTTTCTAGACGATATCACTCTTAGGCGCAGTTGAGAGTTTTACACTATTTATAATCCAGTGCCAGAAAATACGGAAAGAAAATGAGGTTTATTCTGTTCGGCTGATAAGTTGTCTATCATTTGCTCAATATTATGGTACTTAATCTTCGAATTAACTCATCGGATTATTCTTTATTCAGAATTAATTTGCATTTCAACCTTTTAGCTGTATATTATTATGTTACCAGTTGGTATGACTGATTAATGAAGTCTGTACTTTACAGTCTTAGAGTGAACTCTGTTCTATCTTTGTTCACAGTTGTTTGTTCCTCAAGCCCTTTGTATTTCTATGATTTAGTTGTAAATAAGTTGACTTACATGTAGAGAGAGTGTTGAATACATTTACGAGGTTGCTTTTAATAGTTAGATGAATCCTATACTAATTTACATGAAGATTACCAAAATAGTTTTAGTATACCAATATAAATTATCCAAAATTTGAATCATTTCACATGGTTCAGATGCATTGCGTGTGTTTTAAAACATTACAGTGCAAGCTTTACATTGTAGGCAAAAATAGAGGCAAAGTTACTTCAGCTTATCAAATATTAACCCCTAAAGTTTTTAGATTATTTCTCCGACTAGAAATAGATCACAATTCACTGCTTTTCTATTTGTTTGCTTGGTAATATTTACTATGAAATTTTGAATAGCATTTTAATCAATAGTTTCTGTACATTATTGGGCAGACATCTCTCATTTTTTGTCCTGTTTTTAATTTAACTGATTTTTTAAAAAATACAAACAATTGAGAAATAAGTTTGAACCACCTTAGTTAAAAAATAAAATTTGCCTCAAATTGAAAATTAATTCTAACTTTGATCTATTTTTGAAAGAAATCTTATATTTTTTTAGATTGTTGGATTAAATAATAAGTGACAAATAAATAATTGACTATGATAAATTTTTTAATTCAACTGTTATGAAACTGAGTAATTTCAGTTGTGGTATATATCTTAAATATTGTGTTCTAATGATAATTAAATATAAAATGTCCACTTTCGATATCTTTCTGCTGAAATTTTTTGTTCGAATATCCATTTAGTTTAAAAATGAAGACTTAAATTATTTGAATAAGTTTTATCTTTATTCCGAAAGAGTTAAGATATGTAATTAATTTGGTATTCTTATGTGGAGTTTGTTTTTACGTTAGAGTTAGGCATTACTATTACCTAGCTATTACTATTACTAGGGATTACTTTTAATAGCTATTACTGTTACTAGCTATTACTTTTAATGGCTATTACTATCAATAGCTATTACTTTCAATAGTAATTACTGTTAATAGCTATTACTTTTAATGGCTATTACTGTTACTAGCTATTACTGTTACTAGCTATTACTGTTACTAGCTATTACTTTTAATGGCTATTACTATCAATAGCTATTACTTTCAATAGCAATTACTGTTAATAGCTATTACTTTTAATGGCTATTACTGTTACTAGCTATTACTGTTACTAGCTATTACTGTTACTAGCTATTACTGTTAATAGTTATTGCTTTGGTACATTTCTGACCGTGAAAGCTTAAATCTGTGCCATTTTAGTCTTACCAAAATCTGACTGTTTGCCTAGGTTCTAATAGTTAGTTTGCTCAAAATTGAAAATCAAATGTGTAAAATATGATAAGAAAAAGCTTTTTTGGTATATTGTCATAAATCAGGCGATTGATTTAACAGAGGGTTTCGCACAGGGTTCTAAGTCTAAAGTACTAGAGAATAGTACCATCAACATATATCAAATGTAGTACCTATTTCTAATCTTACTGTACTTTGTTGATGATGTCGCCTACCTAAATCAGATCAGTTGCACTCTTTAGTTCTCACATTTATTACTTTATTTTCTTTTCTAATGATAGAGCTAAGAAATATTGTTGTATTTTACTGACTTTTATTATCCTCCAACTGAGAGGCGGACACAAGGGGCAACATTTGGTCCCTAGTGACCCCTTGTCCACCTTCTTAGCGATTGAAAAGAGATAACCTACTTGTGAACTGAAAAAATAATATCAAGTGTACGTTGCTATCAGCATATATAAATATAGTGTTTGTGTGGTTCTCTATCAGTAGGGATGTGACAATATGCGTTTAGCATAAAAAAATATAATCTTTATAATTTTCAAATACAGCATATTCTTTATATGAAAAAAGATATTCTCATTATAAATAATATTCTTTCCATGAATAATAGTTTTTTGAAACTAAATTACCTAATGTATTTTTCCATTAAGAGATAGATTATAATTATTATCATTAACAAAATAAGCTAAACTATCCTAGATACAGTGGAACTCCTCTATAGTATAGTATGAATAGTAAATACATTTTCTTGAGTCTGCCATCAAATGGCTTTTGGTTTTCTAAAACTGAGACCAATGAATAAATAAATTTTGTATAAATATAATAAATATCTACAAAAAACAGTAGGAAATAAGATTGTAGGTATTTTAGAAGACTGTTACCCACCAATATATGCCAAAATTATATTTTGTCGAAACCTGTTCAGTGTTCAATATGGAAATTTCTTATGAATAATATTAATAAATGCTCTTAATCTCATTTTATCCCAACAACTGTTCAATTTTTCTTAGTTTAATGAAAAGAATAACATTTTTAATTCATTCATTTTGCGAACCAAATATTTTTGTGACTGAACTTTGTCAGACGATGTACTCACGCATGAAGATCCATATGACATGATTCAGATTAATACAGCTTATTTAATCTATTTCCATTGCACCGAAACATGAGATTGACATCCAAATGTGACTAAAGGGTTTGCTGATATATCCCTTATCAGGTTTACCAATCTAATTACAGCACTTTTATCAATTGAGAATAAAAAGAATATAAAGCATATTTTTAGAAAGCGTAAAACAATTTATTTAGGGAAATGGAGATTACAATTCAAAGCGAATATTGTCAAAACCTTAACTTTCAGTATCGAGTGACTTAAAATTCTGTCTGGCATTTAGAAAGTTTCAGTTAAATATTATACAGTATCCCAGACTACAAAATAAACCCATTCATTAACAATTCACAGTTTAAATCTACCATTCATTCTTATCATTTCATTTTGTATTAATACCTTTAATTTGTATCCCTCACAAGGCAATATCATTAACAGATAGTTAGAATATAACAGTGTGAATACAAACCATCTAACATCAGCAGTGCTTTATTTGTATTAAACAAGTGCGTTCTATAATAATATGAAGTGCTGAATTTTCCATAGATGAGTAGTGAAGGCAGAGAGAGTTTGGGTTTCATTTCGATCTTGGTTATTTAACTAGATCGAAATAGGGCAAAAATAATATACATAGGCAAACTGCATTTGAAATCTATAGGTTGCTCTTTTTATGTTGACGGTAATTAGTAGTGTAACCACGTTTCTAGTGCAGTCAAGTAAATAATGTCCAATTTTGATATACATAATTAAATGTGTTAAATACATTCTAATTTCTTTAAATCCCTTAATTAAATAATTATTATAGCTTAATAATATATCTTCTATCTTACAAGTCTAGATATCTTCTATATCTTAAAAGTCTAGATATCTTCTATATCTTAAAAGTCTAGATATCTTCTATCTTACAAGTCTAGATATCTTCTATATCTTAAAAGTCTAGATATCTTCTATCTTAAAAGTCTAGATATCTTCCATCTTAAAAGTCTAGATATCTTCTATCTTAAAAGTCTAGATATCTTCTATCTTAAAAGTCTAGATATCTTCTATCTTAAAAGTCTAGATATCTTCTATCTTAAAAGTCTAGATATCTTCTATCTTAAAAGTCTAGATATCTTCTATCTTAAAAGTCTAGATATCTTCTATCTTAAAAGTCTAGATATCTTCAATCTTAAAAGTCTAGATATCTTCTATCTTAAAAGTCTAGATATCTTCTATCTTAAAAGTCTAGATATCTTCTATATCTTAAATTCTGATTAAACTCTTTTTTGATCAATTTATATTTCATTCTATTATCTTTTTCTTTACTGCAGAAGTAGAGTGAGGAAGAAATTCGTCAACTAATTTAGGTCAATTGACTATAATTAGAATTTCTTTGGACTAAAGATCTCTCGCATTACAATCATTCTGTAGTCCCAGAAGTAGCTGATCCCTTTTCATTACAAGAATATTCATATATCCGAAATTGAATACAAAGTAATAAGATAACCAATAATAACTTTCTTTGTTCTGTTTGAAATTAGTTATATTATCAAATCATTTTATATTTTCTCATTTAATAAATGGAAGTGGTACGTTACTTCTGTGACACCCTGTATTATACTAAGAGATAAAATAATTTTGCCTCACCTTGGCAATTAACATCAGTTATAGAAAACTGAAAAAAATTACATGACCCTCTGACAGTATATCTGGCTCAGAAAAGTTACCTTGACCATTTCAGTTCAGGAGAGGCAAGATGATGCTGCAAGATTTCAAGCCATCCACTGGAAAACTTTTGATTTCTTCTGAAGAGACTGTGAATCTACCGCTGTTACCTACAGTTATTAATTTATTATTAGAAGGTCTATCAATTGCCATTGCTCTGGGAATTGTCTGTAAATGTTGAGTTATTTGATAATATGGAAGCCCTTTTCTCTCACGATATGGGCTGCTTTCTATTTGATCGTCATAAATGAAAGAATTAGAGTCAATAGTCATTTAAAGGGATGTGACATTGTGCATATTGCATATATTTCAAGAGCATACAATATGCACGTGTGCATATATACGGTATCCGGTAAATTCATCGCGGTAAATTCATCGCCGGTAAATTCATCGCCGTAAATTCATCGCATGGTAAATTCATCGCATGGTAAATTCATCGCGTGGTAAATTCATCGCATAGTAAATTCATCGCATGGTAAATTCATCGTATGGTAAATTCATCGCATGGTACATTATAAAATTAAATTGATAAACTTAAATATACTTTTTGCAAATTATCGCGCCGACCTTACTTTCTTCTTCGCTGGATTAGGGTAACTTGTTTGTACGAATCTGTGCTGATAGTATATTTTAAATGATTGGATCTTAGTAATAGAATGTCATATAATTTTCGCATCTATATCATTCAATTAATATTTAATTTATAAAATATTTATTATGTGAGTATGCTTGCATTAATTTATTATTTTATAGTTATGCATATTTTTCTTTAATTCAAATTTATAATATTTCTCAAATTATGTATTTGGGTAGCTACTCATAGTTTGAAGAACAAAACTGTAAATGATACACCTCTTTGAAAATATGATCACCAAAGCATAATTGCCTCAGCTAGTAAATGGGAACCCGGTTTATTAATTATTTAAGAGGTACTGATTACAATTTATCTTTTTAAAAGTAATTTAGATATATTTTTTGTGAAGTTGTAACAATAGAATTTATTCTTTAATATTAACGGTTTGCTCTAGCAACAAATCCATATATTATTTCGTTGACCGACAATTGGGCACAAGATAATTGGGTCCAGGACAATTAGGCCCCACGACAATTGGACCCCGGACAATTGAGCCCACGACAATTGGGCCTAAGGACCAATATATTATTTGCCAGAGTCTACAGTATCAATTTAATTGAAGACCATTGCTACCGTAATAACTAGGGATGTGACAATATGCGTTTGATATAAAAATGTAGTCCTGAGCATAATTAAAATATAGAATATTCCTAATATGAAAAAAACTTTCTTGTTATGAAACACATATATCTTTCAATAGAACATATTCATATCCTAGTTACAGTACCTCTATAGTGAACTCCTGTATAATGGTTTTATTCTTTTATATCACTATAATTTTCTGTTCTGAGATCGGTCATGTAAGCAACATATTTCCTAGTTACAGTACCTCTATAGTTAACTCCTGTATAGTGAATGAGTTAGGATGTAGCCAATAGAAAATAAGAATGTAGCTTTTAAGATGAAGAGACAATAGAAAATAAGAATGTGGGTATTTATAAAGAAGGCCGTGTCCTTCCAAGACATGCTGAAATTATGGAACATACAAGTCAAATTAAAGTTAATGTGAATTTGTTGAAACCTGTTCAGTGTTCAATATAGAAGAGTTTCATAAATTAGTATTACAAAGTGTATTTTCACAATCTCATTTTATCCCTACAACTCTTCAATTTTTCTTAGTTTAATGTAACGAAAATCTTTAAAAATCACATGACATGATTCAAGTTAATAAAAATTATTTAAATACTTCAAAGATTTTCATTACACCGAAACATGAGATTAGTATACAAATGTGATTTAAAGGCTTCTTAATATACACCAAGTATATCAAACGAATTTATAAACTACAAACATATTTTTGAGAATATAAAACATATTTCAAATATAATATTGTCACTACCCTAATAAAAACAAACTAACACTTCTTTATTGTGTCTTCTGCCCAATTTTTTCTGGGTTCAATTGTTTTGGAGCCCAATTGTCGTTAGCACAATTGTCCTTGGGACCAATTTTCCTGGGGCTCAATTGTCCTGGGCCCAATTGTCGGTGCGCCATATTGTTTGTAACTTTTCAATGTCTTTATAATCATCTTCTATTTACCTCTCTATTTTTTTGTATTATCTACCTTCCCTTTATAGTTCATCGATGATTTATTATGCGATGAATTTACCTGCGATGAAATTACCATGCGATGAATTTACCATGCGATGAATTTACCATGCGATGAATTTACCATGCGATGAATTTACCACGCGATGAATTTACCATGCGATGAATTTACCATGCGATGAATTTACCATGCGATGAATTTACCGCGATGAATTTACTGCGATGAATTTATCCGCGATGAATTTTCACTGATCCCATATATACTAACCGAGAAATATGCATTTCTTGGTCAATTTTAACATGTAAATGTCTAACCTATGCCGTTTTCTTCTGAGACCCCTGCAAAGAAAACTATTTTTACTGTGGACTCGAGTATATTTAAAATAATCTAACTAATTATTCAAATCTAAAAAGTTGGTAGATGGAATATTGAAACTACAAATGTATTAATAAATTTAATAACACTTGGTATTTAGTAAATATTTATAGTAATTGATAAATAAATGAATAAAATCATTTTAGAGAGTTGTACTACTCGAAAAATATGAAAGGTAATTGCTCGTAGGTATGTAACTTATTCAAGTAATTAAACACAAATCGATATAAATTTACCATTTAATGACTTAGTGTCGCTGCTTCACTAGTACTTCCATGCGCTGCTTATAACTGGGGATCTTTAAAGGGATCTGCTGGTCTAACAAGATGGTTTATGATTTTCGAGTCATGACTAAAGTAATGAACGAAACATGATACGTATATGAATGTAGGATAGTTTAGGAGACTGAATTTGGCTACTGCTAAAGGAAACGATTGCTCCTCTTCTTTCTTGTGATGTATAACGGGTGTTTTCCCAGTACAAAAATACATTAGCAGATAATATGAGATTCAATTTTTAAATCCTGAAATACATACCATTTATTAATAAAGTGCAATTCCACTGTTTGAAATTGATTTACTATTAAAAAAGTGTAAATTTAAAACAGCTTTGTTATATTTAGTTCTTTAAAGTTAAACATTTTGCAGTAAAATTAAAAAAATAAGACTACACCTTCGTTTTATTGTAAGTTCCATTCAAACCACCAAAGTATAATTACATAAGTAACAATTACATTCAAAACATAACTATATACAGATTAACTTTATTTTAATTTCCATAATTAATTTTGAGCATATAATATGCACACGATATTGAACAATTTCTTCTAATATGCATTTTAGTCCATCATATATGCCCTGCATTGTCTTTTTGCGTATTATCTGTATTTTTCCAATATGCATTTTGGTTCAGCATATATGCAGATTGACTTTTTGCATATTGTCACATCCCTAGTCATTTATATATGAGCATCTTGCAGAAAAAGTCCTTCCTTAGTTCATTTGAATCATTAGGGGCCAATCTCATTTTCACTCAAGACGGAGCAGCGTCAATCTCACAGCGAATGTGACTCAAAAATGATTCGAAGACAACTTCAAGGGTTTTTGAGATTATTATCTTCGTCAGTTCTTACATCTTGACATCAATCCTATTGACTTCGCAATCTCGGCCCAATTCAGAACGAAACTATGGGCCAACGCTGTCATGCCGCTCTCCGTGTATTGGGCCAGCAAAGAACCGACGTTGGCCCACCTCACGGATGTCCACCGGTCCTGAACAGTATAACCACGTATAAACGATTTATTGGTATAAACGGTGTCGATGCCATGCATGTCTAAATCCAGTACTATTTTCATATAAGTGTATTAATTAGATTGCGTTATACAGAGCACGCAAAGACAACAGTTACTTCTAACAATGTATTAACTGTCCTTAAAGGGAGGGTGCGTGTAAAATCAAACATTTCTTAATATGTGTTTTAATGGAATCAGCATATTTAATTATGTATGATTACATACTCTGTTCATCTAAATAATACTTACTAAAGAAAAGAAAATTTAATTTATTTTGAAAAAGCGCCATCTAGTGACAAATAGCATAAGCTTTGCTCGAGTCATTGATGCCATCTTGCTGTGATTTCACAAACGTTGTGCAAAAAACTTTAGTATATCTGCGAGTAATATTATTAATTATAACTCTAAAAATACTTTATTTGTTAGTATATTGTAAATAAATCACAAATTTATTTATTTATAGCTTATTTGGGAAGATAATCAGACATTCTATAAACGTTCATGAAGATTGTTCTGGAACGTTCTGGAAATAATTTAAACAGCGCCATCTATGAGATGATCGCATAAGCTTATGTTAACCAATAAAAACCCTATTTTCTCTGAAAATACAGTGAATTGAGATGAAACATTTCATATCCGTAACTAACCATTGTTTATTTTTAATATTATGAACAAATATTTGATATGAAAATTAGACGCACCCCCCCCCCCTTTAAGGACAAAAATAGAACTCTTGCCAATTCAAGCTCGAATCTTTAATTTTGCATACGCTATTTTATCCAAATAATAATATTTCTATTTAAAATTAAATAGAAAGTACAATTTTCATTGTGAATAATTATTTCAGACGGAAAATTAACTTTTCATACTAAATATATGAATGTAATAAATAAAGTGTTAAGTTAATAATTGAAAGGATAACAGGCCTATTTATACTAAATTGGCTATTTGATATGATTAAAGTTAGGAGAGATCGCTTGCACCTAACTTCTCAGATTGTCTGTCAATAACTGCTAAATAGAACCGGTAGACCCATGATATAACTACTCCATAAGGTACGCTCGCAAAAGAGACGAAATTGAGTTTCTTCTGCGCAGCCCCCTCTCGTGACGTCATAGAGGATGCTATTGTGTATTAAATTTTTGTCACTCGTATAGCAAATTCATTTTGAAAGTATAAATTATCATAGTTTCTTTTTATTCATTTAGGTAATATTAAGCAATCATAAAAATGGTAAATAAGATTTAATAAACATAAATATTAATAAATAAACATTAATAAATTGAATTATTTTTCCTTTGGTTCAAAATTAGTGTTTTCTATAATAAATAGTCTCAGGGAATTTTTTAAGTTATTAGACATGATTTGGTAGAATTATGAACATATGAGGATTAGTGAAACGAAGAAATAACAGCTCTCAAATGTATTTCAACTTGACGAAATCAGTGTACGTGACAAACTAACTAACAAACAAAGAACGCAATACCATGATAGAAAACTTCCTTGAAGAAAACTTATCAGGGGTGACTCAAGAAAATATAAGACATGAATTAAAGTTGATTCTAATAGAATTAAATAATACCGTGAATTAATATATTTTACAGTTTATAAATTTTTATAGGTAGATCACATAAATATAACTTTAGTGATCTTTTTCCTTGAAATAGCACGGTTATCATACCATGCTCTAGGGTCACGCAGGTCAATTGCGGCCCTCTACAGAGAGTCTCTAAAACATTCTGAATCGAAATAGGTAGGTACATTAAAATGTTGCATAACTATCAAAAGAAGTACAGTGCATGCTATAACTTATCAATTTAAGTTTTAAACGAGTGTTTTGAAGCTATGATGTTCTGTTGTTAGAGGCCGAAGTTAGTAAGTGTACCGCAATTTACCTGCTTGACCCTATATTGCTATACCAAATACATGTAAATAATAACTGTAAGTAAATACATGTAAATAATAACTGTATGACAAGTATTTTAGACCAAATAAAATGACATATTCGTAATTCTCGTAAAATTCTTTATAAGAATGTCATGAAAATGGTATGTAGTAAGATGTATTTATCTATCATTGAATATAAACAAAATAGCATGGTAAAGCCTCACTTCTATGACGTCACAAAATACTCCCGCACGGTTGTGGGGGTTTGGGGAGAAACTGCGCGCGAGCATACCTGTTAAAAGTTATTATATCATGGGTAGACCAGTATTATACTGGTACATCAAAAAATCACTGGATTGGTTAATCAATGTTTTCCTTCATTGGGTCAGTGCTGTTTGGCAACCGTTGGCCCAATGTCGTTTTCATTGCATTGGCCCAGTGTTTAATAGCATTGGCGTGCCAATGCCCGATTGTGCCTTTACTTTGCCATCGTTTACCGACGTTGGCCCGATAGTGCAATGTTATCAGGGTAGTTACTTTACTTAACTACTCAGGGTCCTATCGCTATACTTGAAAAGTGAAGAAAATGTTGAATACATTAATAAAAGGTATAAATAACTTCTACACTTATGAGTCCCAGATGGAAATCCTCGTTCTATTACTCATGTCCTATCATTCAATCCAATAAGAATCCAATTAAAGTTTTAAGGTTGCTCAGGATTTGGATCAGTTAAGTTCAGAAATTGGAGAAAAGAAATAGGTTATATAGTCTGTTAAAGTGACAGTTCCTTCCAGTAGACTTCTCACCTACCTTTAAGTTATCGCACTAAATTATAAATCATATGTAAATTCGTAATTAATTTTACCATGTTTAGCAACGGACTTATGATATTATAAGTAGTATAAACAAAGATATTATACTACAAGTAAAATATCTTTGATATAAATAAATCATCCACTTTAATAATCTTTGCGACTATTTTTGTGGTAGACTGATGCTTATCTTATTAATATATTTCCATTCAGCTACGAAACGAAAAACAGAAAATGATTTGACATAACAAACGCGGTTTTTGGTGATGGGACTAGATAAGACAATAATTTCCGAGTTTTACTAACTATAAATAATCAAAAAATTGATTTGTATACTCCGTTCTCTTGAAACAGCATCAGCCCGCCTCAGAATAGGTCACTTTGGTCTCAATGGTCATTTAAATCGGTTTGAAATGAGAGAGTCACCTGAATGTGAATTTTGTGATGTGATTGAGACTATTGAACATTTCCTCTTTGAGTGTGAGGAATATAGAGCAAACAGAAATGAGATGAGAGTTGCTCTTGATGAACTAAATGTCAATTTTGAGATTTCTAATCTGATGTTAGGAGGAGATTTTGATAATAAAGTCCAGATTAAGATCCATAACATTGTTGTTAAGTATTTAGTTCAGTCTGGAAGAATAAGAAATTTTTAAATATTAGAAATTGTTAAAATGCTGTACGTTGTAGCTAAGGGGGCCTAGCACTATAATTATTTGTATGTTTCACTATTATTTATTATGTTATTATTTTGTATCATATTTTGACCTTAACATGGTTGGTAAGGCTAGGCCCTCAAATGGGAGGGTTAAGGTCTATTTTGTTTTATAAATGTTCCTTCTTTGTATGTTACTGTTAGTTGGTAACTATTAGTAAATGTTTAGAATCCTTTCTTATATAACACAGATAGAAGTTTCCAGGCTTCACGGATAGCTGTACGGCTGCCCATCAGCTTTAAGGAGGAACTTAAGCCTCCTAATCCTGAAAAGAAGAAGATACTCCGTTCTCTGAAAATTTCAGTAATTTCATTTTTAGAACCATTAATACTAAGTTGAGATTAATTTACCACGAAAAATAATCATGTTAACTACGAACAACTTTTCCTTTTGGTAACAGTTAATCTTTACAGACTTTCCTATCTAAGTAAGAGGTAGAAATAGTTTTCTGTAGTGTCACTGTGCTCGTGTTTGTCTAAGAACTTCGTGTGCCTTCAAGCTAGGTCCTTCTTGTTTGTGGTGAATGGGAGGCAAGTGGTTGGCGTCCTTTGGAGTCCGAACTGTCGTGATTTTAGTTTTATCTTTTACATCGTTACCTACCATGTTTATCATTTTTTAAACTCTTGAAGTTTTGTTAAATTTGTGCTTTAGGTTTAGGTTCATCTCTGATTTTCGACATTTTGATTCTTATTATAGGTAAATGGAACCATTTTAAGATGTTTTCACGAATATCATTTGTTGTGGAAACTCTTTGTTTTCGAGATATAACTCAATTAAGTTTCTGATAGGTTAGGTTAAGTTTGGGGGTCTGGAGAGGTGCATTTGCAATTTATTTCAGAAATAACATCACAAATACGTATATTACTTTGAGGGTACGTACACACTACAAGATGAGCGGAGCAGCGAGGATCGGAGCGCCATTAATAGGGTCACTCATGTAAATTGCGGTCCTTTAATTTTTAATTGCGGCCCTCTCAAGAGAGTCTCTAAAACATTCTGAACCATAGTTACATTAAAATGTTGCATAGCTATCAAAATCAGCACAGTGCATGCTACAATTTATTACTTTGTTTTTAACGAGTGTTTTGAAGCTAGGTATGTCGTTTCTGTTGTTAGAGGCCGCAGTTAGTTAGTTGGCCGCAATTTACCTGCTTGACCCTATTATTGTTTATTTGGAGCACCGCTCTGCTAGCAGTGTGAACAGCCAAGCGCCTCTGCATACGAATACCAAACAACATCAATGGCGCTCCGCTCCACGCCGCTTGTAGTGTGTTTGAGCCCTAAGAGGGGCGTGCAGCCCTCCGAAACCCCCTGTCAGGTCATTAAACAATCAAGAAATGTGCAGTACGTCAAACTAGCAGATACAATGAACTACACTAACAGTTTCATGTTACTAAGATTTCATGTCACAAAAATCTAAAAGGCGGAAAATCCTTGTGTTTTCTACAAGTTTAATGTTATTCCTACCGGAAACTTAATTGCGCTATATCTCGAAAACTAAGCATTTCCACAACAAATGGTATTCATGAAAAACATCTTAAAATCGTTCTTTTTACCTATATATAGTGTCAAAATAGCGCTAGGGTAATACTGTTCAACTACGAGGTCTTAGATTTTGTTAGGTATGCTGGAAAGCTTCATTTACTATCACCTCTTATTTTCCTCTTCTATGTGTGAGTCTAGTTTCCTCTTTTCGTCACATTTCTTGGTAAGTGACAGCATTTACGCTTTTCTACATCCATGAGGTTGTTGCTGACTAGTGCCTAGTGGTAAATAACTTGGTTCATGGAGCCAATTTCTTTTTGACTGCTACTTCAAGTCCTTTGTGCCTATTTATTATTTTTCGTTTGACCTCAGCGATATGGCCATTAGTTCATTAGTGAAGAATTTAAACTAGTTCCTACTAATAATTTATTCTCGTCCAAGTAGATAGTGTGGCCCATGATGGTGTATCTTCTTGATTGTGTAATTGTACGAATCTTTAGCTCCATGTATTTCAGTAAGAAGTTTAGCATAATCTAGGATGTTAAGTTGTACCTATATAGTTATAGATAGGGTAAATGTACCTAATTCGATAGAACCAAAAATATACTTACTTCTGATAGACATCTCGACTAGGTTCACCTAGGTAAATTGCGGCCCTTTAATTTTTAATTTCCGTCCTCTCAAGAGAGTCTCCAAAACATTCTGAACCGAAATTACATGATAATGTTTCCTACCTACCATAAGAAGCTCGGCGCATACCTATAATTTATTACTTTAAGTTTTTAACAATTGTTTTGAAGCTTTGATATTTCTGTTGTTAGAGGCCGCAGTTAGTTAGTGTGCCGCAATTTACCTGCTTTTTGGCAGGTGAATTTTTGGAGATACTTATAGGTAACAGTAGGTGATTGGTGGATTGATTTTAAATATATAGGTTCAAAGATAGGAGTATCATTGTTGAATGGTAGTCGAGAGTGGAGATATTATAGTGCCTATATTATGAGTCCTGTGTCTACAATTAGGCTACAGAGTAATATGATATCGAAAATCGTTCTTTATTTTTGTAATTGAATTATATTATAGATGAATGCAGAATGATCATTGCCCGAAAAGTATCATGTGAAACTTCGTATGGGCTTAAATATTCTGTACTCAATTTTAATGTTTTTGTGTTTAGATTAAAAAATAAAGATTAACATTCTCATTTATGGATTGCTCCGTAGTTGTTACTACCTCCTCCAGTAATTCATGTCTCTCATTTATATTATGCATCTTACTATTTTATTGGTAAGTTATGCTCTTCAACCATTTAGATTTTAGGTTAGTTGTGTTCTTCATGTATTATCACCTCTTCATTTTCCTATTTTATCCGTGAAAATAGTCTCATTTCGTATCCCATTTTGTATAAGCCCCTTTTCATTTTGACTGTTGTTTCTAAGTCTTTGTATTTACTTTCTTTTTGACTTCAGCAAAATGATCCTATATGATTAATAAATAACTTAAGCCCATCTTTTTATGATTCTTCGAATTAAAGTAAATTCAATTTATTGCGTATGGTTATCGTATACTGAATTTATGCGTGACATTATTTTACATACCTTTTTTAACTCAGATAGGTTGTTTTATAGGTTGTTAAAGTTCTTATTATATCTTTTATGGTTAGAACTAATAAATAAGGTACTTATAATATATGTCGTATTTATATTTTCAGAAAGAGTTTTACTGAAGAGAAATTGATTATAAATAGACAATGATGAGCATGGAGGAAGTTTCCGTTGATTATTTCATTGATAAGTTGTATGGAGGAAGATATTTAATCTCAAAATTGAAGGAGAAACCTTTTTTCGTGGAGAATAATTCTATTTTTGCAGAACCAACTGGTCATCCTTATTATTGGACATTTAATTCCAATCCAATGAGCTGTGAATTTTCTAGTGAAAATTTGGAACGAATTTCCATTTTCTTGCTTCATGTCTTCAACTTCATGAGTAGAAATAAAACTTTTAATTCCATACATTTCTCTGCCTTGTTATGTGGTTATGATAAATTGATAGTCAAGGTAAATGAAGAATTGAACCTTGCATTACAATTTGACAATGTTATGTCTGCATGTAACATATTTATTATAATGCATGAGGTTTTTGGACGTTTCTCTCCTTCTATTGCGATGGATCAAGATCCTAAAACTTATTCAAATGTTTGTGAAAAGATTGGCCTGTTGTGGAACAGATTAAATCAGGTCAATACGAACGATGATGACAAGATAATGTCTGTATTGAAAGCTACGTTGGTGAATTTGGATACAAAATTGTTAAATGCCATTAATCTAACCAAACACAAAGACTTCAGATACAAGACTCTCATTCTTGCAGAAGAAAAGGATTTGTATTTCCATTCCGATGAAATCTGCAATCACAGTTTAAGTGATGATTACTATCGCTGCCCAACTACATTTATTAGAATTGATGACACCAATGATCTGGTGCAAATGAATCAGGTCTCTGTTTCTTACTATCCTGATTTCAAGAAATATGAAAATCTATCAAATTATCCTTACTATTCGTCTTCTGATGGACTTTTAAGTATATGTGAGGGACATTTATTGAACACCAAAGAAAATTTAGACAACCTCAAATACATATCCCATTTACGTAGAACTGCGCGTAATTATCTTCAGGTGACAATCGTTGATTGTTATCGAATTGTCCACAGGTTTGCGGTAATCTTCTACTATCGTAGAGACAGACGGAACAGCAACAATGAGTTTGTGAAGCTGGAACAGAATGAACTCGACTTTCTTTTTCAGTATATCGCAGAGTTGATGATGACATTGAACGAGTTTCTGGTTCTAAGAATGACTAGTATTGAGATTCTAATTCCAAAAATATTGAGGATGATAGCCAAAATTATGAACTGTGTACGATTTAGCGAGATTTTAAACGTACTTCTGGATTATGAGGCCTACCATGCAGTAGCGACCCTCTATTGTTTATTAGAAAATATAAAAAATCATCACTTCTTGGAACGGACACCTGTTAATCTACTATTGATTCTGACTAAAATTTTCAACACTATATCCGAAGAAAATGGAGAATATTCCAAAATATTTAACTACATCAAAGAAGTGAAAGTGGAACTTCTACCTCTGAAATTCATTGCAAGCACAGAAGAAATTCCCAGGATAAGAAGACCTCATTGGAAGGCTCTGCTCGGCATAGGAACAACTCCTCAAGGATGTCTTGATAGGAATGGCCAGCATTCTTGTTATATTTGCTCAGAACTGTTGCGAGTCTCTTCTCATTTCTGCCTCCTAGTCTGTGGCCACGCTTTCTGCTGCCGGTGTATCAGACGAGTCTTGAAAAATAATAAGTGAGTAGAAACCTTTCAGTAAATTTACCATATCACACGCACAAAGTTTCCCTCAAGGGCTCTATTCTGAGGCTGTCTGTGGTGACTGGTTAGATGGAATGGCATTACTTCAACACATCAATGTTCAAATTACTTTTCCCAAAGAAACAATGTATTCACAGTGTAGACATATGCAGGAAAAATAAACTCTGTTAAACTATTTGCAACAGCCTCTCTAATAATTAATATAACTGATGCTTTTCAAACTAATATCTACATTAAATGTTTATATTTTTCAAACAAAATATTGGATAAAATACTAGGTATTTCATCTTATTTATAAGTATTATAAAAGACTAGCTAGCTATTAAACTTTATTAACATTGCCAAAGAATTATTGGCCTTTCTTCGTATTGCTACTTTCCACTGTGATTGTTTCTTCAAAGTCTCTTGTATACATTTTAACTCTGTTCTCATCTCAATATTTTCAAATTGCTTTCATAGTTAATTTATTTACCTAATCTTTTTCCAGATTTCTTCTGTGCCCAAAATGCCATGCGACATCCAGAGAAATTTTACCCATTCAGTTTTTAGAAGTCATTTGTAACGGACTAGAAAACTTCTGATGGGAATTGATTAATTGTTACAAAGTTATTAATTTAGACTATTTTTAACCTCGGGTTATGTAAGCCTGATTTGGACAAAACTAATTATTAATTCTATATTTCGATACCGAGTTGACATTATCATCTATAGGCCTCTTTCTATATTGTTGTTCAGAGCCCAAATGGTTTAAAGTGTACTTATAGAATGCATTGAAAGTAAAGAAAGTATTCCACTAGATGAGGTAGAATTGTATTGCTTTCTAGTCTTCACCACAGTACTACAGCCAGTACTTTATAACTAAATTGTCAAAAATATAATGTTATCGACAGTGGTAATTTTAAGACTTTTTTTCACAGCTTGACTTATATTTCTTGTTTAATAAAACTCATTTAAAAAAGTGAATTTATGTGCGAGTTTTTTTCATAGATAATGTTCTTTTTTTCCTGTTAGTAATTGCTACTTTTTCATTAATTTTTTTTGCCACGTGTTCGTCGTGGATTTCTTTGTGTGACTTTCGCCAATTCTTATTTAATGTTTTTCTCAATGCGTGGAATATGTGGTACCTATATTGTTTAAATTGTAACTATCAATTCACTATTTTGCTCTCTATTTTTGTTTAGATAAAACCATAAAAGATTTCAGAAAAAGTTAGATCGTTTGAATTGTTAACTAAAATATTAACTACCATTGAATATTAATGCATCCTGTATATTGATGAATTAATATTGAATAATTTACATGTATTTTTGATACTTTCTGAAAGTAAAGCCTAGATAAATAAAAATATTTGAATCTGCCACCTTCACACAAGAGCTTTCTATAATTGTTCACACTTTAAAACTACTCTTGGTGAAATTCAATGAGAAAAGATTATTTTAAAAAATTTAATAACTTGCTTACTTTTTCAATGAAGTTCGAATACACTAAGCAATTAAAACTTCCTAAATTTATCCCATCAGATTTTATAATGCAATACTATATCACCTTTATTAGAGAATAGACAAAGGTCAGGAAGTAACATCAATTTAAGAAAATCTTCATTTATTCATTTTTAATATCACTTTAATTCAAATGTGCCCTAATGCAAGCATAGTTCGTTTATTCTGTTCCTGGGGCCTCATCTGTGTTGATGTGGTGAGAAGCGTAAGCCAAACCTTCGGGCAGAGGGGCGAGATGTTCAACTCCGGTGGTACGGGCCACATAGCCGGGTTCAATGTCTGATGGTTCTACCTCAACCTCAACGGGAGTTGGGGCAGGGACGGGAGCGAATGAGTAGACAACGGCCCTTGGGGCAGAGAAAACGGGACGGGGTACAGATGCGAAATAAGTTCTTGGGGCAGCGAAGCTGTAAGTGGTTGGGAAGGTGAACCTGGGTGCGGGATAGGCGATGTTGGTGAAGGTAGGTAGGGTTGGCACGAAGGGTTTGGCGTTGAAGGTTTGTGATGGAATAGCGTTGAACCTGTAAGTGAATGCAGCTGGTTGGAAATCACCAGTAGCGGCAACTGAGTAGGCGGTGACTTTGGGTGATTCCTCTGCGGTCTCTTCCACCAGTGGGGTCTCTGGTTCTTCAGTCTCGACGACTTTGAAGACGACTGGTGGGGCCTCCTTGGTGACCTCGGTGTATTGTGCTGGCACTGCGTAGGTGCAGGCGATAGCGCACAGGAAAACAGCAAGGACCTATCAAAGGAAAAACGTATATGATAAAATAAGATAATTATTATTATAGTGATAGTTGGAAACAAACCTAACTAAAATATTAACGAAATAGCCAAGTTTTAAGAGCATTGAAATTATTTGAATTTTAAACAAAGATTATATTGACCAACAAATTTCAAGTCATATTGGAAAATGTTATGACTTGAACATTTAGTGATGGAAGGTATTCACTATTCTCTAAATAATAAAGTTTATACTAAATGAAAATGATTGCATTTAATATTAAAAAATTGGAAAATTTTATACTATCTTTTAGCAAATGGTACTGAAAATGTTGACGGTTAGTTTACAACTGCTCTCACCTTCATGTTTGCAGAGGAATATTCCAATCGAATGTGGATGCATTGGTTTGTTAGCGGAGACTTTTATATGCAGAGGCCCTGGTTGCCCTGGGCAGTGAACCACGCCCATAGGTAGCTAGAGAGGTAGCATCTTCATTTGTTGTTGCGAAGCTGCTTCCTGGTCTGTCCTTCCAGAGGATAGTATGAAAGTCCTTCTTTGAGTCTTATTTGGCAATGTCCTTTAGATTAAAGTCAAGTTTGTGGTGTCTGTTGTTTATTGTGGGTGTAATTTGCATTAGAATTAGCTTTTATTGGTTAGGAAGATACAATTGGAAGATTTTAAATATTACCTGATTATTATTACTGACGATTGAAACTATAAATTCTATTAGTTTATATTAAGTTGCAATTAAGAAATTTCTTGGATGTGTAAATATTCATTTGAATAATATAATAATAAAGAATATCCATGTGTTTCAAATTGCTTCAATAAGAAATCTATTATGTACAGAGTTCTATTGAATGTCTTAAGGGTGATAATATCGGTTACTCTCATTCTTTGTGACCCTTATTGACAGGTTCCATGTAGGTGTGTGTACTGACCTTCACTTCAAGACTGTGTAAGTAGGTATGTGTTGGTGTCCTCTATTGCTTATTAAATTGCCCCCAGTCAACCGAAAGATAGAAACTGTGGTCAAATTGAATGCTCTAGATGTATTATGTTTAATATTATTAAAGGCATTTAAATTTTGTGTTTATATTTCTAAGCATCGCAATTAGTTTTTCATTTACGCATAAAGTTCACATCGTATTTAAAATAAAAGCATGGGCTATTATAATTTAGAGCATATTCAATGTTAATGGTATCACTTATAGGATTATACCGTATAACGAAGGGTTTGACGTATGTGTCTTCACATGCTTTCATTTTTATGGAAATTGTTTCCATTTGTAAAATACGTTAAATTTGTGTACTCTTTAGACTTATTAAATCACCTGTGATGTGTCGATACCTAACACAAAAGCTATGTACAAATATTGTAGGTCTTTTCTCTATCTTAGAAATTATTATTATTACAAATATTGTACATTATGTCCATTAGAAAAATATACTGTATATCATAATTTTGTAGTGTTTTTACTTTGCTCTTGGCTATAATTGATTGATGAGCACATTCTGTCAAGAGAACATCTATTAAATCATCTAAATATAATTATTTTCCACAACATTTGTGTTATATCAGATAATTTGAAACCATTGCTTCCCAAAAGTAGATTTAGGGTCGTGCCACCCATGATTATGATGTGCCCCCTCTTAATCTTCTAAGGCCCCACCATAACTTTCTCTCTGAGTATATCAAATAAAAGTGACAAACTACCTCCCTCCCAAAAAGTTCCGTAATATTAACTCAATAAAACAACTAAGGTTTCACTTTTCATGGCCGTCGAAATGAGCTAATAATAACCGAGTCACCCGCAGACAAAAAGAAAGAAATCAATCAAATTCCTTTGCTCTGCTTCTTTAAAATGTAATATGCTACTTACACTAATATAACAAATGACTGTCATTACTAATATCACATCAAACTCGTAATGCTTTTTCACATGTATTATGTCGTGCTCTCTCCCTTGTTTCCATGCTTTAGTTTTTAACCTTCAACTTGTCTGTTGGACACACCTAACTAGGTACTAGATTTTCAAAAATACCTGTCCTAAATTAGCTACCTTAGCTTAGAGGTAAGAAACCTATTTTTTAAATTAAGTTTGTTCAAGTATTATTCTAAATATAAGTTCGAAAAAAAATTTAGGATACAATTTTTTCAACTTTTCTTTCTTCAATTAAGGACCTAGTGCTTTGTACAAACTAGGACATTCATGAATTTTTTCCCTTGCTGGTACTTAGGGTTGGACTAGTTTTTGTTTGTCTCTTCTTCAGGTTTAACCTAATGTACAGTCACTCACTGGAGTTACATGCTGTTAAAGAGTGACTGACTCTCTTGCAATTGACTGTACAGAGCAACTTGTGGGACGTTATTTAATGCACTTCTTTATTATATTTATAACTAGAGAAGAGTATAGAAATAAAAAAATATATTTTGAATTTTCTTAGAATTTTTTCAAATGAATGCAAATATTTCAACACTAATCATCAGTTTAACTTATTTTCTAATTATAAGTTTGTGAAGAATGGAATGAAGTCATTCGGTTAGAATAGGTACAGGGTAAAGGAACAATCACCTCATTAAATAACTTATTTAAAAAAACATCAAAATATAAAACTGTTTTCATTGAAAAGAGAAAATTTTTTCTCAAATGTAAATATTTCAATTATCATATTTTGATGCGTTATAATATTAACCTCTATTATCTTTATCGGGTATACGTACACACCTGGCCACTATTCTTTATACATTTAATAATATTCTTATCTACTTTCACTGACATGTGTTTAAATGCGAAAAAATGAGTAGTGATTTAAAAGAAAAAACTGTACGGATGAAAAGTTATGTTTCAAAAATCACTTTCATAAAATCAATGCTAAAAATGTTTTTTAATAGAAATGTTTTTATCTAAATACAGACATCCCCGCTTTAGTTACCAAATCACGACTCAGTTTAGTTACCAAACGGTAACTAAAGCGAATAAAAGTAACAAGAAATTTATAATTGTCACTCCTTGATAACACGGAACTTACCCTAAAATGGGAAATGTTGAATTTCTGAACCAATCGCTTCTAATAACCTCATCTGGATTATAATTTTGATGTTTTTTTTAGTTACCGTGAAATAATCACAAAAAATTGTCTCCGTTTTCTATGTCTACGAACGGCTCTTATTTCGAAACATGACTCGAAATAAGTACCACTTTTGTTAGAGCGAGTTGTACTTACAGCGAGGCTTGCCTGTATAACATTTTCAAACAGTGTCATATTATTTCAAATATTAAATCCTTTTTTTAATCATATCATACTTAATTACTTATATATATGATTCCTATTGACTTACGAACTGTTAGTAGAGTTATAACTGAAATTTTTTAGTAATGATAATACTAAATTTTACTTATATTCAGTTTTAAAAATGTTTTTAAATTGAACATTGCTGAAGATGTTTCAAAGTAATCCATGTTTTGAATAATTACTTCTATTAACAATGGTGTAATTTTCCACTTTATTAATGTAATTGTTAGTGTACAAACTTCAATCTTAGTTCCATTAAGTGTAACATTGTGGAAGGAAACATAACTGCTTAACTATTATGTTCAAAAACTGAGAAAGCAAGATGTTTTAAACCATTGTCTAGTTAATGGAAATAACGTCACTTTTTATGAGAAAAATTTATACTCTTAAAATGTGTTTTCCTTCCGTTGTTCTCCTATTTTTAACAATATAGCAATTTTAATATTAGTTAGTCAGAGGCACATTTCGGTTTGAAATATTTAAGCATAATTTAATAACTAATTTATTTGAGTTACTGAAATTCTTTGACTTTTTTGTCTAAGACGTAACTATTTATTGTGAAACTGATGCAACATGTTTTGTTGTATATCGTGAAATTAATGTAGCAAGATTTTATTTATTATTGAAACTATAATGCAACAAGATTTTATTTATTATTGGTTTAACCTCTTCAGGGAACAATTAAACACATTAAGCTAAGAATTGATTGCGTATCAGCACACTCACACCCACCGACGGAAGAATTCACTTAGATCTTATAACTTGTCAAAATGAGATGTACACATTGTAATAATTCTAATATATCAAATTCTGATCAACATTGCATTCAGTACCTATGATTTTTGTGATTTTCGAAAAAAAAATGTTAGTATGAATTTATATATGTACAGTGGAAATTTTCCAGGTGGCAGTTTTCCCACAGTGGCAATTTCTCGGGTGGCAGTTTTCCCACAGTGGCAATTTCCCCAGGGGCAGTTTTCCCACAGTGGCAGTTTTCCCGGTGGCAATTTTCCCAGTGGCGATTTTCCTAGCACCAATGATTCAACTTTCACATTAATGAACAATGTTTAGATTGGAGACAATATTTTTTATTTGATAAAAAAGTTATTTATTTTTCTAATGAAAAGAAGAAAAAATCGATAGAAATCTCATCTATTAGTTATGACGTCATCATTTGATATTGTAAAGAAACACCTTCTATATTAGTAATGTGATGTTGTTGCTTCTGTACACTCTGCCTTAGTTTGAATTTCATGACTTTTCTTTTTATTAAATGTATGGGAATGAGGAGACAAATAACGCAATTCATTTTATAATTTATTTCTCGAAGTGATAAACAGTAGTCATGCCTCTCAAAAAATACAGAACCGCATTATTTATATCAGTAAAATAAATCATTTCTTCAGCTAAATTATTATTTATTTTGACACCTGCAGGTACTGTGTAAATTAGTTTATAAATACAATTAAAACTAACTTTTTAAAACCTCAGCAATGTATACAGAATTAGTTTACTCCATATTACAGGGTGGGGAGTAAGTTTGGAAGCAATTTTTATTACATTAATATAATTCTTAAAAATAAGTTCCTAAGTAGGTGATAGGGTTTGAACTATAGTAGAGACACTACATTATGACGTGGCAGTGTTATTTTTTTACAAAAATTTAGTCAATTCAAAAATGTCAGACAAAAGAGAAGCCATTATTGCTCTACACCGTGCCGGGAAGTCAGATTCCGTCATTTCAAAGACTCTCTCAATAGCGAGATCGACTGTTTGGAAGTGTGTGAAGCGTTTTAATGAGAGAGGAGACTTGACTGATCGTCCAAGAAGTGGTAGACCACGCTCACAACGCACCAAACAACTGATAAAATGTGCCCGAGAGAAGATCAGGAGGAACCCGAAAGGGTCAATACGATTGTTAGCCAAAACAGCTAATGTGAGTCCCAGAACAATGAGAAGAGTTGTCAAAGAAGACCTACAGATGTCCTCTTTCACCCTCCAAAAGAGACGGACTCTGTCAGAAGCTGTAAAGAAAAAGAGATTGGAGAGAAGCAAAGCACTTCTGAGAGAATTGAAGTCTGGCACGGCTGGTGAAATTGTTTGGTCTGACGAAAAAAATTTCACAGTGGAAATGGCTCACAACCGGAGGAATGACAGAATAATTGGTAAAAGTGCAAAAGACATCCCATACCATCAAAAAACTGTCCACAGAACCATGAAACCTGCTTCAGTAATGGTCTGGGCCGCCGTTTCAGAAACTTGGAGATCTCCTTTAATTTTTGTGGAACAAGGCGCCAAAATCAATGCTAAATGTTATATTGAGAATATTTTGACGCCAATGTTGGAGTCAGCTAAGGATCACTTCGGTAATGACACTCTATGGACATTTCAGCAAGACGGCGCGACTTCACATACTGCAAATGTCACTCAAAACTGGTGCCATGACCATCTTCCACGGTTTTGGTCCAAAGAAATGTGGCCTCCCTGCTCCCCAGATGTTAATCCTATGGACTTTTCGGTATGGTCCATTCTTGAATCAAAGGCCTGTGGTAAATTCCATCGCAGTGTGGATGATTTAAAGCGTTCGCTCCAGAGATCTTGGAAGGAAATTTCACAAGAACAGTTGCGTGCCGCAGTAGGAGGAGTTCGGAGGAGATTTGAGGCTGTTATTAAAAACAAGGGGGACATTTTGAATAAATTTATGATTTTTGAATTCTTAAAACTCTTGTGTAATAATACATAACTGTAAATTATTAAATATATTTTTCGTTGGATTATAATATGCACTTTCATTTGCTTCCAAACTTATGCCCCACCCTGTACTATATTTTATATGTACTATAATATTATTGTCCTGATGCAATAAAAACTTTTAATAAAACTGAGGAAATGCAACAGAAAAGTGAAAAGTTACACAAAGTATGGAAATGATGAGAATAAGTTATTTCAACAGGCATTTATTTATTAAGTTTTTGGATCAAATTGAGTTCCGTTACCACCTAAATTACGATATGATGGCATTTAATAAATTATTATACGTACAACACTTATGATATACTGATAAGTTTAGCAATAATTATACTATACACGATTTCAAATCCTTAAAATTCAATAAATACAGCCACTGAATAAAAATTCGATAAAATATTTAAGATGTAATTTACTAATTTTGGTGAATTCCAAAAAAAAGTGATAGTTATGCCCAAAGTAAAAGGAAATAGTTATATAATTTGCTTTTGATATATAGCTATTAAATATGAGGATAATTTCACATTTATTACTCATGGGCTATCTATATTTAGTTGAAGAAAATGTCCATCATTACAATAATATTATTATGATAAAATTTCAAAAACGATGAATCATTATTATGAATAACAAGTCATTATGGTTTATTTCAATTAAATTAGTAAATCCGAATTCAATCCTATCGTTTAATTACCCAAATTTTTAAAATTTTAACCATTTTATAGTGTCCGAATCATCCTCACAGTTTGTCTGAAGTCTCCCTCTAGGAAGGAGCATTCGGACACTTCAATCTCTCTTACATTTTGTCTTATAACTTTCGAATGAAGGTTTAAACTGTAAAACAGTCTCAATACAAATTGAAGTAAAATGATTCATCTACACACAGAAATCTTTAAATAGTAAAATTCGTATTAGTTTACGAATTATTATTCAGTTTTTAACAAAAACTGTCCAAATTCTCCCGGTTCTTCCCTAAGGGTTAAATAATTAACATTTTTAAAGAATAAAGAATTTGAATATTTGCCTGTTGTAACCACTATTTTAGGGTCAGGAGACCACAATTTTTAGGTATCAGAAAGTCGCCGAAGAGTAATCTATGCACTTATACACACTAAATAGTTATGCCGCTTTATTATAATAAATCAACGACATTAACAATCAAGCAACACAAGAAAGTAATTCCTAACTTATTTGTTTTTCTTTTCACTCCCATAAACAGTTTTGTTCACGTTTCTGTAGGGAAAATATCTCTTTGTGGAAGGAGACCGGTCGGGAGTTTCGCAGCCATTTTGTGTCTTCCCTTGGCTGACTATTGATTTCTGCTGAGGATTCATGCGCTCGAAAGGGAGGCTTTGGCCCCCATTGCCATTACTAACATCCAGGCGACTGCCAGACATTTGAGATTGTCTTCTGAAGTTGATATCAAATACGTTAGGAAGAGAGCTTAACGAAGTAGATTTTGGCAAAGATAGAATTGAAGCCTTAGCTGCTGGCTGGCTCAAAGATTGAATTTCACCTCTTAATCGCAAGTCTGTCTTTGGCAAAGTCTCAGCACCTCTCGTGCTCTTGAGGACAGAATGAGATCTCAAGTTATTCAGAGGGGTTATTGTTAGAGTGGGCACGTCATTCGAATTTATCTTCCCATATTTATTTGTTTTGTGAGCTTTCTTTTGTACATTTGTAGTTGATTGGACAGGAGCAGTAGAAGGCTGCCTTGTGTACAGGGAAGAGCTGGATATAGGCTTTGACTGCGTAACAGACACAGTGTGATCGTCAGCAGCTTTGTGTCTCATGACCGTGTGCTTTGCCACCGTTGAAATAGAAGCTGATACGTGCAGCGTGGCCAACGAGTAACTACTCGAACTGGAGGATGAAATGGGAATACTTCCATTCGTATTTCTATCTACAGGTGATATTGACTCGTATCCATTAGTCATTATATGTTTCTTAATGCTCGTTACATGATCAGAAGAACTGAAGCTCGAATTCACGAAATCGCTTATATTTTTATTCTCTATGCCATGTTCGATTGCATTCTCGTTGATATCGCAAGACTCGTGTGTTTTCTGCCACTCTACCACGGAATTCAACAGCTTTATATATTTTATCGCCATTCTCAATATCTCATTCTTGCTAAGTTTTTTATCCGGTGGATGCGTAGGGATAATCCGGCGTAGTTCTGCGAAAGCTCCACTGACATTCTGTTGGCGCCAACGCTCGCGACTGTTGCTGAAGCCTTTGGGTTTGTCTGATGCGTCCTGCCTGTTCTCGGCGTTAGCAACGCAGTCGCTGCGAGGGTTCAAATCCGACAGACCAGCGATGCTTTGGTCAGCTTCATTCGAATTATCGTTATCTGTCAGAAAAAAAATGAATTGTATTTTTAGAGGGAAATACATAGGCTATGGTAAATACTTGTTTGAAATACATCTATGGAGGAATATTTATGGTCAATCTATCTCAAATAAATTAATATCAGAGCATAATAACCGTAATTCAAGTGACTATTTTAATATTTATATGTGCTTTATAACCGTGATGGTAGTAGAAGATATGACTACTTAATTTTCTTAGCAGATCACCTTGAATAAGCTCTATTGAGTGTTACACGTACGAAGCATGCAAGCAGAATGTGATGGAAGCAGAATGTGATGGAAGCAGAATGTGATGCAAGCAGAATGTGATGGAAGCAGAATGTGATTCAAGCAGAATGTGATGGAAAAAGAATGTGATGCAAGCAGAATGTGATGCAAGAAGAATGTGATGCAAGCAGAATGTGATTCAAGCAGAATGTGATGGAAAAAGAATGTGATGGAAAAAAAATGTGATGCAAGCAGAATGTGATGCAAGCAGAATGTGATGCAAGCAGAATGTGATGCAAGCAGAATGTGATGCAAGCAGAATGTGATGCAAGCAGAATGTGATGCAAGAAGAATGTGATGCAAGCAGAATGTGATGCAAGCAGAATGTGATGCAAGCAGAATGTGATGCAAGCAGAATGTGATGCAAGCAGAATGTGATGCAAGCAGAATGTGATGCAAGCAGAATGTGATGCAAGCAGAATGTGATGCAAGCAGAATGTGATGCAAGCAGAATGTGATGCAAGCAGAATGTGATGCAAGCAGAATGTGATGCAAGCAGAATGTGATGGTTAGAACAGACTGCACCATTTTAGCGTCAAACTAAAATATATTAACATCAAATTATAAAACATCAAATTGAAATAAAAAATGATAAAATTGATTTAAAAAAGAGGACATTCAAATTAAAAACCTCAAGTTCAAATTAAAATAAATCAAGTTCAAATTAAAATAAATCAAGTTCAATTTAAAATAAATCAAATACAATATAAATTAGTAACTACTAATTCGTAAATAAATTTACAAATTTTTTACCTACTTTTAGCATTTATTTCCTTAATAGTTTATGTAAGTTTTACATAGACTATATAATAAATATTTCTTATTCTAAAGTATACAAATTATAACCACGAATTATAATTCTAATGAAGTAAAACCAACTCATCAATAATAATAATTATCAGATAATGTTATTGTGGTAATGTGTACAGTTTTCTAATTACATAGAGTATTAATTGTACTGAATATATTTAGAAGTTCTTTATATAACATTATTTTTATTAATCTTTTTCGAATTTATTATTGGTGTTTATAACAAAAAGTTACTAGGTTCAAGATTTTAAAGTAAATGAATACTTCTGTTGGATATCGTAAATAAAATAGAATATATAACTTCATTATTTGCCCAAATCATTTACTGTAAATCTTTAAATAAATTCTAAAGCAAAAACAGTTAAATCGTGTTTATTTCATTATAAAATATCTTCAAAATAATTTAATATAATATCGATCATTAATTTATTATTCAATATGATAATCAATTTAATAGATTAAATAGAATAATGTCTGCTTGTGGTCTGTCGAACATAAATCAATATTAATAAATTGGGACGAGTTGAGTAAATGATTTAAATAACTAAACTAGAAATCCTTTAAAATTTACAGTGTTAGCTTTTAATTAATTCTTTATACCTCTGAATTTAAATTTATGCTATAATATTATCGTCATTATTCAATTAATAACTTTAGCTAAATCTGAGGTGTAGATAGTTAAATTACACAAATACTCATACAAATGCAAGAATACGTTATTCTTAACGGGCAATTACACTAGTACTATATTGCAATCTACATAAAGTACCGTATGGATAAAAATTGAATCAATGATTATTTCATTATTGAAAGTTTTATTTATTTCAAATTGGAGTCACCCACTAAAGTTTTCGCAGGCATTATCATCGTTCTATGGCAGTTCAACAGCGATATATCCCTGGCAACAAGGAATTTTTCCTTGGATATTAAGGGAATATCACAGGAATCAATCTTTATTTCCTGGGATATTCGTATTTTTTGAGGCAAACATCGCAAGGAATCACAACATTGTCTCATACAATAGTTAGTGCCATCCCCTCATCACAATATTGTCTCATACAATAGTTAGTGCCATCCCCTCATCACAATATTGTCTCATACAATAGTTAGTGCCATCCCCTCATCACAATATTGTCTCATACAATAGTTAGTGCCATCCCCTCATCACAATATTGTCTCATACAATAGTTAGTGCCATCCCCTCATCACAATATTGTCTCATACAATAGTTAGTGCCATCCCCTCATCACAACATTGTCTCATACAATAGTTAGTGCCATCCCCTCATCACAATATTGTCTCATACAATAGTTAGTGCCATCCCCTCATCACAATATTGTCTCATACAATAGTTAGTGCCATCCCCTCATCACAATATTGTCTCATACAATAGTTAGTGCCATCCCCTCATCACAATATTGTCTCATACAATAGTTAGTGCCATCCCCTCATCACAATATTATCTCATACAATAGTTAGTGCCATCCCCTCATCACAATATTATCTCATACAATAGTTAGTGCCATCCCCTCATCACAATATTGTCTCATACAATAGTTAGTGCCATCCCCTCATCACAATATTGTCTCATACAATAGTTAGTGCCATCCCCTCATCACAACATTATCTCATACAATAGTTAGTGCCATCCCCTCATCACAATATTGTCTCATACAATAGTTAGTGCCATCCCCTCATCACAATATTGTCTCATACAATAGTTAGTGCCATCCCCTCATCACAATATTGTCTCATACAATAGTTAGTGCCATCCCCTCATCACAATATTATCTCATACAATAGTTAGTGCCATCCCCTCATTTCAATGTGCATCCTAAACAATGGAGTAAATCACAAACAGTTACCAATAAAAATATTTGACATTCAACCTATTATCATATGGGATGGAAAATGGTACATTTAAGTTATATAATATAACTAGAGCAAAACAATCTAAATTGTGTGCATCGTTGCCTTGTGTCAGAGAAAATTTTGGTTGAATTTTATATGCAATTTGTATTTTCTGTGACGCTGTGAAATTTTGATTTTTATGTAGTAGGTATCCCTAATTTTTTTAATTTTAATTTTTTTATTCCAATTAACCAAACCAAGTGGCTTAAAATATATAAAAAAAGAGATTAATCAAAAGTTGTTGAAATTATAAAAAGCAATATACTAAATTAAAAGTTTTTTACTTAATATCGTTTTAATTCTATGAACGTACTAAATAGAAAAAATGATAACTTTGTGAAAGCATCCACATGCGTTACACAATGATATGAAATTAATAGTTATAAAGATTCCCTGTTTACATTTAGTGATTATCTCTTTTGAAAGAATTAATATATTATAAACTAATTAACAAAATCAAATTATTAGCACATGAATAAGTAACACTTTACATTTTATAACTTTATAGGTAGGTTATATTTATTTTATATTTGGGACACAAATGATTGTTCTGCAAAACACAAATGTATATCGAAAAAAAAAATCTTTTTGATCTTTAAATTTTTTTCATTTCTCGCATTACCATTAAAATGTGTCCATCCGTTTGAATTTTGAGAGCAGTTTATTTCTGACGAATATCTGGTAGGTGACAGGACGCCGTAGGAGTCGTCGGACATATCGTAATCATCCAGATCAGAGCTCTCTGCAGAAGGTGATGCCATGGCCTCTTCCTCCTTGATGCTCTCTTCCATCTGGGGGAAAAGAGAGAAAATATTAGCAATGTTATTCCTATGGAAATTGTAACTCAATGGGGACACAAGAGAAAATATTAGCAATGTTATTCCTAGGGAAATTGTAGCTCAATGGGGACACAAGAGAAAATATTAGCAATGTTATTCCTAGGGAAATTGTAGCTCAATGGGGACACAAGAGAAAATATTAGCAATGTTATTCCTAGGGAAATTGTAACTCAATGGAGACACAAGAGAAAATATTAGCAATGTTATTCCTATGGAAATTGTAACTCAATGGAGACACAAGAGAAAATATTAGCAATGTTATTCCTATGGAAATTGTAACTCAATGGAGACACAAGAGAAAATATTAGCAATGTTATTCCTGTGGAAATTGTAACTCAATGGAGACACAAGAGAAAATATTAGCAATGTTATTCCTATGGAAATTGTAACTCAATGGAGACACAAGAGAAAATATTAGCAATGTTATTCCTATGGAAATTGTAACTCAATGGAGACACAAGAGAAGATATTAGCAATGTTATTCCTAGGGAAATTGTAACTCAATGGAGACACAAGAGAAAATATTAGCAATGTTATTCCTATGGAAATTGTAACTCAATGGAGACACAAGAGAAAATATTAGCAATGTTATTCCTATGGAAATTGTAACTCAATGGAGACACAAGAGAAAATATTAGCAATGTTATTCCTATGGAAATTGTAACTCAATGGAGACACAAGAGAAAATATTAGCAATGTTATTCCTGTGGAAATTGTAACTCAATGGAGACACAAGAGAAAATATTAGCAATGTTATTCCTAGGGAAATTGTAACTCAATGGAGACACAAGAGAAAATATTAGCAATGTTATTCCTATGGAAATTGTAACTCAATATAGATACAAGAGAAAATATTAGCAATGTTATTCCTATGGAAATTGTAACTCAATGGAGACACAAGAGAAAATATTAGCAATGTTATTCCTATCGAAATTGTAACTCAATAGAGATACAAGAGAAAATATTAGCAATGTTATTCCTATGGAAATTGTAACTCAATGGAGACACAAGAGAAAATTCAAACCAATGACGTCATCTGACATCACGGTTGAATTAGTTGCACCTTCTTATTGTTATAATCCTTTTGCTGTTCTGCATAACAAAGTCACTCCTTGATCCTGAGGATGATTAGACATCTTTATATTCGAAAGCTTGACTCCAAAGAAAAACCCTTCAACGTTCAGTTGTAAAATTAGTCTCTTAAAAATAACAAAGTCTTACCGATATAGTCACTTCATACTCTGTGAAATAAACAGTGACTATATTGATAATATAATTAGAATATGATGCGTTGTGGAAATTACAAATCAACGAATTTAAGTACACTTCACAGTAGGAACAGAAAATCCGAATGGTTTAAAAAATTCATTTCCATTTTAAGGAATTGATCTTTTTATTTTATTAAATTAGTAATTTCTAAACTGCCTGACTCTATATTGTTACTCTGATGCATCATTTCACATCACTCCTAAGTGTGTAAATTGTACAGTTTTGTTATATTATCAAAATTATCAAACAACTGAACATTATTTCATGAAATTTCGAATAATAATAACGAACTCACCTTCATAGTGGAGTAATGATGGGACTCGGTTGAATAATTTCAGGACTGACTGGCAAACAATCAAAACTCCAAGATTTTTTGTTGTAGTTCTAAAGTCAACCAATTTTGCAAGCAACTGAACTAACACTGCTGTACTGAGCTTCAGTCGTCAGTTTGGCTACTTTAAAGAGTGGGCGTGGCCTCACAGCTCTGACCAATAGGGAGGCACATTCGAAAAGTCATGCGTATCTACTGTTCTACCATTGGCTGAAAGTGTAAAGCCTTTAGTTAGAATTTAGTGATGTGTTAACTTTTGCTTTTAAAAATAAACAGAGAACTGAATTCACGGATGCCTAATTTCTATTTAAAGTGAATAATATCATAACTATTTTCCATTGTTTAGTAATATTTCCATGTGTAGCATTACTCTGTATACGTAATTTTGCACCTTTAATGTAAAACCTATTGCTAAAAGTATTTTCTTCGATAAAAATAAATAAAAAAACACATAAATTTGAAAATACCAACAGTACCTTTTGTACGATTGGACATACATTTATTTGAAGAGATTTGTTGTCTCCGTAAGTAAGTAACTTCATACCTTTGCAATACAGCAAATATCTCAAATACATTAATAATAGACTGAATATGGTGAAAAGTGATAGAAATAAACCTAACCTTTCACTGCCTGGTGTGCAGAAATAGAGATTGAAATAGAATATTGTATTACAATATAATCTTACTTTACACATCAGAAAATATAAATAATTATATATAATCGAAATGCAAAGTGATTTAATAACTCAATTTAGAAAAGAGTTTATATGTGGAATCAATATTTGTGAAAACGGAATTTGAATTTTGTCTTATTTAGTTGCATCATAAAAAATGTTCTCGTGAACCTTGAATTTTTTAATCTAAAGTTATTTTTCTGATGCTGATTTCAGTCATTAAATTGTATACTTTTTGGAAAAGATTTATACTTATTTTCATATAGAAAGTTGTCCATTTCAATAAGAAGATAATTACAATCTCTCTGTTGAAGGTATAATCAGGATAAATAAATGAACAAAAGATATGGTTGTTAAGATTTACATCACTATCTTCAAAACTGCAGATAGGTACTCAAAGAATATAACATAGCAATGAAAGTATTTATATTAGAATATATAAGGGAATTAGTATTTTATTAGTGTGGTATCTGAGGTGGAGTAGAGAATGATGAAAGACTGGAGGAAAATTCCGATGGAAGACTGGAGGAAAATTTCGATGGAAGAAGTCAAGAAGCTTTAAAATATTATTCCATTCAAAGACATATTGAAGCAAAATGCGGTCCACTTAGTACCTACATATTATAAAAAGTTTATTAAGTTTATTTATATAGTTGGTAATAATTGGAATATAGTGTTCCAATTATTTTGTCCATCCAAATTTCTATCCCAACTCAAACTGTTTATGGAAACAAAATAGGCATGAATAAAAATTTACAATTTAATATAAATTTATTGTTTATTTGAAAGGGAATTCGAGAAATAAAAGTTAATAAATGAATAAAAAGTTTACTTCTCAGTACCATTCTATGTACTGTTATAAAAATAAGTTAAATATACACATGCACACACATACACACATACAAACATATCTGTTCTTTACTGAGGCGGAGGTTTGATCAAATAATAATTCTATCGTAGGGAGAACACATTGGGGCAAGTGTTGCGTGAATTGGGGCAAGTGTTGCGTGAATTGGGGCAAGTGTTGCGTGAATTGGGGCAAGTGTTGCGTGAATTTGCCTGATGCATTTTTGAGTTATTTTGACCTAAATGAAAATATAAGTCACTTTGACTCGCTTTAAAGATTTGATCAATCAATTGAAATTAATAATAACTTCAATAAATGGGACTAATGTACTACTTAATTTAAAACTTGTAAAGTGGTGATACATTTAAATAATACCAGAAAATATACCTTCGTTTGCTAGAGTTTTTATGGTTATAACTTTTAAAATCATTTTTAAAATGAATAATTTAAAAAAGGATGAAAAAAATATGTAAAACATACAAATATTTATTTCGACTATATTGCACTATTTCTAAATTTCATAAATCTCTTTACTTCCAATTAATCTTTATTTTTTATTTCTACCAACTTCATTAGGTACTGAGAGCTGCTAAAGCACTGCAAAGAGTCAAGTATTTTCTCCCTGCATTCCTCAGACAATCAATTGGTCTTTAGGACTCACGAACAAATAGCCACTCCTCCGTACGCGGCATATAGCGGCTAAAGTGTCGCTATCACCGGCCCTTGCCACGCGCGCACATCAAGCGGCACGCTCCGTCAGCTTTGCGGCGCGTGTCGGCAAATTACTACCGGCAGAATTTAGATCTGCGGCGGTGTGATAGCGCACGAGTGCCGCCGTTTCGTCGGATTAACTCATCAATAAGCGATGGTTATCATTCAATGAGATTTATATTGTTGGGGTGAGACTGCTTGCGTCAAGAGTCACTACTCTGTTATATTATTAGTATTATATTAAGATATGGGTTTCCATTATTCAGAATAATTGATTGGAATTAATAATAATATTACGGCATGAAATATCTAATTGCTACGTTTATTCATTTAAATGAATAAATTAAATAAACTTCGTGTTTATTCATTCATTCGTGTAATTGCTTCTAAAGGTATCTAATTTTTCTTATTATGTAGCGAAAAATTTATGTAGCTGAAAATTATTTTTCTATCTATTTAAGATAACAATTTTTTAAATGTACAGAGTAAACTAAAAAATATAGAATCAAAATTCGAAATACAAATTAGATTCCACTAAAGTTAATCCCGAGAAAGTTAAAACTTGTGTTAAAACTTAAACCTTAAATCTATATTTACTAAAATAACTGTATTTCCTAAAACAATATTCCTCAAAAAGTTTCTTAAATTTAAAATCTGATAATATTTGTGTTTTCTCTCTCATTCAATGGATCTAAAAATACTAAAATTTCACTCCAATTCTGTTCGAATGTTTAGAAGAAAAAACCTATATTAGTTCTAGTGTTATGGTAGGTAGATCCTTTACTCTATATGTTCTAATATCATGGTCGTGAGAAGGGATGAAATAAATGAAATATTCATTCAAAAAATGAGGCTCGTCATACGAAGCTTTGCGTACAATTTCTATTAAAAATAATAAACGACATCGTAAAAGTTTAAACTTTAGGATTTATATACATTTAACATAAAATCAAAGTAAGGATATATTATTTACGTAACTTCTGACGTTTAAAGTTGTTCATAAAATATTGTTGATTAAACTTTTAAAATGAATATTAAAAGTTTGCTAAAAATGATTATTGGTTGATTAAAAAAAGAAAACGCTAGTGAATAGTAAATTAAAATTAGACTTGCTTTCATTAAAATAATGCCTAGCGGCGTACAGAACACTCTGCACTTTTCTAAGTTTGGAGCAAATGTTTTCTGTAAGAAATTAAAAGTTTATTTTATTATCTATAAAAATTCCTAAATTTAAACATGTTCGACTTTTTCACTATTAAAAACCATCTGTGGTAATTTTTTTGTTTTTCTAGAGTAAAAAAACATAAGCTTAATTGGTTTTAGAAATAATTGGGAAAATTTATTTAGTTACAACCACTGAGATAATTAAAAACAATTATTAAAAACAATATTAAAATTTAAAATTATTGTCACGTAAGCTAAAATTATTAAAAATAGACAATACGAAGATCATTGATAAAAATAGTGAAAAGTAATGGATCAAAAATTGATCCTTGGAAATTGATCCTTCTACTTAAATAACTGTTAATAAATATATTAGAATTACTCTATAGTTACTGTAGTAAAAGATCCTTGTCTACGGCATCGAAATAATGAAATTCAACATTCCTTTTTATTAAGAAGAGCATATCATGAAGAAGCTTTTTAATAAAACTATTAAATATGGACAGAGTTTAAAAGGGTATAAAATTTGCTAAGTCATCCTGTGCTACTGCTTTAAAAATTGGTACAACTTTTTTAATCTAATACTTCTGATTATTCACTGCTATAAAAAAGAGACATTAAAAATTTACATGGTGATCAGCAGGGCTGGGACAATATGCTCTAAAAACTATAGATCCAGAAAATATTATAGACGGAGAGAATTAAAGACTATTGAATAGTTCTACACCAGCAGTATATAGTATTCGATACCATTTCATTTAGTTTCGTCTATGATATTTTCGGGATCTATAATTTTTAGGTCATATTGTCCCAGCCCTGGTGATCAGTATATTCCAACCCGTGAGCGGACAATTGCCACCCGCGGACAATTGCCACCCAAATAATTATTATCAGGCCTCTTAACTTAAAAGATAGTGATAAAATATGCATAGTATTTTTAAACGATTATTTATTAATTATTTACATTTATTCATTCAACATTTATTGTTATTTTATAAAATTAATTATTCCACTTGGTGATATAATAAATTACATATTGTGTTTTATACCATTTATTCCCATCATACACTATTTTTCTATTATACAATTGATCATTTACATTATAAATCATTATCATTATTATCGTTATTAAGCAAATATTTATAATTTAAGATATGAGAAGCTACAGTATTTGAAATCAACCGCTCAAATTAAATTAAAAAAAAATACTTATACATTTTTGACTATGAATAACGTTATCAATATACAACATTATTGATTTTTGTTCAATTGTTGGTAAAAGTCTTTATTATCTCACCCAGTAAAGTTCTATATATTATTATTTGATAATGGACAAACAATAGGTATTTTAAGAAATTTTTCAATAGAAGAATCCTGATAATAATAATTAGGGTTGTAACAATATGCTTTCATAATCATATATTCTTAAAATATTATAAACGGAGAGGATTAAACACCATTGATTCGTCTTAAACTTCCTGTGTATAAAATTTAATAGAATTCATTTTTTTCTTGTCTATGGTATTCCTTCCTAAAATCTATGACTTAAAGTATTTTATCACAACTCTGATAATAATCATTAGGGTGGCAATTGTCCGGGGGTGGCAATTGTCCGGGGGTGGCAATTGTCCGGGTGGCAATTGTCCTAGCACCATTCCAATCCGTTATGTTCCACCCTGGTATATTCAACTCATTTTTACGGGTTATAGTCATTGATATTAATCATTTATTACTATTTTGTATAATAGTAAGTAACTTGCATTTTCTTTATATCAAATTTAACCAATTGGTAGTCAATCGGAAGCATTTATTTCACACTACACATGTGATAGAACAACAGAAAGAAAGCTTGTGTGAACGCACTTTATCAGTTAAATTTATCCTGAAGCCGTCCTTGGCGATTGGGAGAGAGGATATAGCGCTATGGTTATGCTCTTCAACTACGAGGTCTTAGATTTTGTGTTAGATAGCCAAGCTTGCTTCATTTGTCACTGATAGATGGTAGGTGACTTGGAGCATGGAGTCAATTACCTTTCTGACAGCTCCTTCCAGTCACTTGCATCTAATTTCCGAAACAAACGTGAAAATTATAATTATAATAATGATATGCTCTTCAACTACGAGGTTTTAGATTATCCTTATGGTTAGTCTCTTTGGCTTCATTTACTATCACCTCTTCATTTTCCTCTTCCATCCGTGAGTCCAGTAATCAGTGATTGTGTATTTTGTAGTCACATTGCAATGTAAGTGACTGCATTCACCGAGTAGCTATTTTGTTTACATAAGATTTTTCAACGACAGATGGTAGGTGATTTTGATCATGGAGCCAACTTCCTTTCTGGCTACTTCTTCTAGTCCTTTGTATTAAATTTCTTTCTGACGTCAGCGATATGGCTTGTAGCTCCGAAGTAGACGTTTAACCCCTAATAAAGTAAATTAATTGTTCACTGGGGTGGAATTTACCAGGGTTGAATATACCTAGAACCAATTTACATAAAACTTGTCATAATTTGGTTAAAATAACACACAGTAGGAGATGATCATTTTCATATCTATGGCAGGTATTTAAAAATATAAAATGACTAGTGTTAGAAAAAAAAACGTTTTTTTCTGACATTTTTTCTGTCAAAAAAAGTGTTTTTTTTTTCACCGAATTTTTTTTTAAAGTTTTTTTCAGAAAATATGTTTTTTTTTTTACAAATGCATGTTTATTTTTACTGTTTCACCTGATTCTTTATCTTTAAAATCAAACTTACCAAATAAAGTAATTATTATGTTGTTTTCAACATCTATATGTGTTATCTAATTCCCCTCTGCAGACTCCTGAAATTTATGAAAGACTGACCACAAGTCTGTCGTGCAACTGTGAATGTGCGGGTCAGTGCTACTAGTCTGTTGCACTTACTCAAACACTAGTTTTTTTTATTTTATTTTATTTATTTTCATATAGCACCCTCTTCACAATAGATCATGGGCCGGGGCCTCCCATGATCGTACAGGAACGCTTATCTGAAGAACAATGTGCGATAAAGGAGCTATGGCCCGGAGAAGCAACTAAGCTTTAAGGGCATCCTAAAAAAATACAAGACTTAAAAAAAGGAAAAAAAAAACAATAAACTAGTAAAAAAAATTACAATTGTTTTCTATAGATAAGCGAATGATTGAAAATACATAAATGACAGGTAAAATTGTAATTAAAGCTTGGACAGGTAGTAGAAAAGAAAAGAAAAAAATGAAAGAAATATCATCGCGACTCTAGCAGCTGTCTTTTATAGTGCATTTTGAAAGTAATCTCAGAATGAGTATTTTTAAGGTTAGAGTCCAGTGAGTTCCACAAATTTGTAGCCACATAAATAATGCTATTTTTAGATTTAGAAATTTTATATCGAGGTAATGTTATATTGGAGACATTTCTAGTTAAATGTATGTGCTGATCAACATGTGAAACAGTGTATTCAAGCAGGATTGGATTATAATTAGGACAAAACAAAGTTTTATACATATGAGCACCAACTCTTGTTGTATATATGCTATCAATATTTAAAAGACCAAGATCCTTACAAATTGGCGCTGTGTGAGAAAGATAATCACTGCATGAAACAACCCTTACAACTCTCTTGTGTAACAACACCATTCTATTTCTAATATAATTAGGGGTTCCATGCCATGCCTAAATACCATACAAGAAATGTGGATAAATTAAAGAATAATAAAGTAGCTTCAAAATTGACAATAATGAATTAATTGTTTAATTAAATAGTTATAGTATCAGTTATTGACTTCCTTCTTGGAAATCTTAGTAAATTTATGAAATGAAGAGCGAGTGACACGACAAAAAAGTTACCATCCTTAAATTAATTAAGGAAGAAAATTTCAAAATTTTGCAAACTACTAACCAGTGTGATATTCGTTTATTGGAATCTATATATTTTCATAAACAGTCTCCATCGCTCACTGAACAAGCAAGTTCATTTAACTTAGCTATTTTGGGCTAAAAACTTTTTATTTTTCTATGATTTTTCTTTTTTCTATATTATTTGTTAATTAGTTAGGTGACTATTAATTTTGGTGTCCATAGTACTTATTATTTCTACTTATTTCATTTAAAATTAGTCAATATTAGGATATTTATATTAAATAATGATTCATTCGAAAGCTCTAGAAAAATGAAAGGATGGTAACTTTTTTTGTCATGTCACTCGCTCGTATTTTATATATTTATTTAGTAATTATTAATATCTTTAATTTTCAACCCATTTGAATGTTGTCTGTTCACGACATATATATTTTCACGTCATTAAATACAGTTCGACAAGTAAATAAGATAAATGGAAAGATACTCATATTATGAGCATTTATTCAAATAATTAGTATGTCAGTGCACTTACAGGTATAAGGTGAAAGAGTGTGCCAAACTGCACACCTCACTAGTCGCTCCGTACCGAGAGACTAACATCATCCATATAACAGTAATACCTACCTAGGATAAATTTGTTTCTTCTATTACTTGTTATTTTATATTTTAAGTGGATGATTGTTCATTTATTCTTTACTCTTTCCCAATGGACTAGAGCAAATGATATCAAATGAAGGTCCTTTTGAAAAAATATATCAAATTTGATTCGTTAAGACTTAATACGTGTTTTTAGTGAGAGTTGGTTCGCACGAACCAGTGGCTAAGAGCCTAAGACAGTGAGTAAATTTTCGAGAATTAGGTGACTAGGGTTAAATATGATTTCAGTGTTGCTGTTATGACGTAACGCACGCAACATACCTACCTCCTTATTGTCCTTACTAATTTCAATTTCATTACCGCTTTGACACTCAGATGACTGCAGAGACCTTTTCAAACAGAAATTTACGAGAGTAGTAGCTAAGTCACTACGTTTATCTTATTTTAGTTTAATATTTCTAGTAATATGTTTTCCCCTTTGAAAAGCCATGCCCATAGTTGTCACACCAGCACACTTCGGTGCAGTGGACAACAGAGCACAAGCTGGTAACAGCTGATGCTGCGCTGCATATCACTAGCAGTGTAGATGCGTTATTTATTTCACTTTTATATATTCTACATGCATAAAATATTAATATATGGACGTTTATTTACTACATATAATCAGTCAAAGATAAATAATTCATTGGAATTATCCCCATTTTGTGAAAAAATACTTCTTCTGAAAAAAAAAAAATAATGAAAAATAACAAGTTTTGGGTGTATTTTTTTCAGAAAAAAAACGTTTTTTTATATTTAATAAAAAACATGTTTTTTTTCTGTCTAGCATCAAAAATGACATCTCTGATGTCATTTTATCTCTTTATTATTTTAGAATCACTAAAATATTATCTGTTGATTACAAGAAAATGTCAATCTTCAATATTCAAGATACGGAATCTCTATTGAGTAGTGAGGGGAGGAGGTTGTTGTTATTAAACACCTCTGTCAATTATCTCGTGCGTCATACCTGTGTTTCGCTTAGTCAGCACATTCGAGTGGTCGGTGGCTGTACTTTGCTGACTCTGACGGTACGTAGTGACGTAGCTACTACTCTCGTAAATTTCTGTTTGAAAAGGTCTGTGCTGTCATCTGAGTGCTAATCCGTTGTGCAATGCAATTAGCAGCGTTATCTGCTAATTGCATTATCTATCATTAGTTTATTATGAATTTTAATTCTTTTTAATATATTATTTAGTTTATAAGTTGATTTTGTTTAATTGTGTTGCAGGTTTAATTATCAGCTGAGTTAGTACTTTTTAGTCTGCCTGATGAACTCTGAACGTCTGCAAGTGTTAGAAAAGTACTGAGCAGGAAGGTTGTTGACCCCTGAATGCTCACGGGCACTCCGGTTGAGGGGTGCTGGTGGCATTTGCTCTGTTTGGCCAGTCAAACCGCTGATGTATTTTTTATTTTAATGATTGAGGGAGAAGATGTGCTCTGTAGCTCGTGTAATAACCGTAAGAAAAGAGTTAAATGTGCACTGTGTTATGGATGGTTCCACAGGTCGTGTGTAGGTCTTACCAGGACACAGGCGTCAGTAATAGTAAAATGGGTTTGTGAAATTGTGTGGCGTGCCGAGGGCGAGGTACAAACGATGACCCCCATGAACGGCCCAATCAGCTGGTGAATTTGGAAGTGTACATTGGTGGCTGTCGTAGCAGGTTGAGAGTCCAAAATACGATTTCCAGGGGACCAGTAGTAGCTGTAGCGGAATCCCTCCAACTGTTATTGCAGGAGGCTCGGACGCAGAAGACCCAATTATCATTGACAAGGCTTATGAGCTACTGCTACTGAGGACTACAGTGCCCAGATGGCAGCAGAGAAGCTCGCAAGGTGTCTCTTGCTACTAAAATCAATCGGCAGGTGGCCCGATTTTTAGAGACTGACTCCCTACCTACGCTGCCTGAACCCATAGTCCCAGTTGTTCACAATCGACACGCTTCAGAAGATGATAAATTACAAAGGTTAAAGAAAAGAGTGGCAGCTAAGTTTGTAATTGGTGGAGTAAGTGGAACAGTTCGTGAGCTGCCATCTTCGGATGGACTGGCCCAACTAAACAAAGAGACTGTCAGAACATTGAGGTCTGTCTTAAATATCCCTCTTGAAGCGTGGTGGAACTTTGTGTTTTGGATTTAAATAGTTAATTTAATCGCTTTTTATAAGAACTAAATGGTCAAAGTTCCACCACCAAAAACTAAACATTATTGGAAGCCTTTCAATAACTTAGCAGCTACTTGCCACATCCACGTCAGTCGCCGTTCAGACAGCAATCAAATAACGGTACTAGGACAGAATGCCTACGGACAAAATGCCTACAGACAAAACGCCTAACGGACAAAATGCCTAACGGACAAAATGCCTAACGGACAAAATGCCTAACGGACAAAATGCCTAACGGACAAAATGCCTAACGGACAAAATGCCTAATGTACAAAATATATGAATATTTGAATATAAAAATAGTAGAATTTTGGAAAGAGAATAAAAAAATGAACTCAATATTTTGATAAAAGGGCCAAATAGGAAATATTGAAGTGATATCTTTAATGAAATGATTAATAGTAATAATAAAACAGACTACATTATATTGTAATTAACCTTATCATTGAACAACAAATAATATATTATTTTTTTATTTATGTAAAGCCTAAGTAAATAATATATAATTCGTCTCCGTTATAATTCAAAGAGAATAATGTAATATTTTTCCAACAGAACTTTTAATACCAAGATAATGAAATAATACATTCCATCGGGTTTGTTTATAAGTATGGGTAGTTAATTGAATGACAGCACTAACTTATATAATAAACATTGAAATTACCCAACGTGCTTTAGAATTTCAAAGCAACGATTGATTTCACTATAGATTGAAGATGATAAATTGATATATATAGTTATCTAACAAAATAAACAATATTTTAAAATAAAAATAGAATGAAATGGTTATAGATATCTAATGAAAAAATGAAAATAAAAGGAGATGATTGTAGATATCTATTGAAAATAAAAAATCAAAAATAAAAGAAAACTATAGATGGCTATTGAAAAAAATCGAAATAGAGGAAGATTATTATAATCAAGAAATTTGTTAAATAGATCAAGCACTTTAGTGATAAATCACAAACACAGCAAAATAATACAGTGTTTACACTATGTTGAATAAAATTTACAGGAATTCTGCATAATTTTAAAAGGAAGGAGAAGACTAAAAACAATGTAAAAATTTCATTATTTATATAACTGACGTTTCGATTCAAAACTTGAATCTTTTTCATAGCAATCTGTAATGTAACTTTAAAAGGATACATAAAATTTATTGATAATAAAAGAAATCAAAAGAAATTAAAAATTGAAAGATAAGATGAAGGGGTTAAAAAAACAATGTAAAAATTAGTTATCCACAATTAAAAGAGGATATGAACTATTTTGGAGGTTTAGTGATGGTTTGGTTTTAAAACTAATCTGAACTATTTGAGGTAGAGTTTAAAATCTTAAAATTATCTTTGGAAATTGCACTATTACACTGTTCAGTATGGACTATAATGGAAGAATGAGGTGGAGATGCTAAAATATTATTGGTACTATAGCTCCGCCCTGCATGCTCTGCTATCTTATCTTTCAATTTTTAATTTCTTTTGATTTCTTTTATTATCAATAAATTTTATGTATCCTTTTAAAGTCACATTACAGATTGCTATGAAAAAGATTCATGTTTTGAATCGAAACGTCAGTTATATAAATAATGAAAATTTTACATTGTTTTTAGTATTCTCCTTCCATTTGAAAGTGTTAAACTAAACACGCTATATAAGTTGCAATTGTTCATATTCAATGTGATGCATTACAATGCAGTTTAGACATTTTATCCGTTTGGCATTCTGCCTGTTAGGCATTTGTTCATTAGGCATTTTGTCTGTTAGGCATTTTGTCCATTAGGCATTTTGTCTGTTAGGCATTTTGTCCATTAGGCATTTTGTCTGTTAGGCATTTTGTCCATTAGGCATTTTGTCTGTTAGGCATTTTGTCCATTAGGCATTTTGTCTGTTAGGCATTTTGTCCATTAGGCATTTTGTCTGTTAGGCATTTTGTCCATTAGGCATTTTGTCTGTTAGGCATTTTGTCCATTAGGCATTTTGTCTGTTAGGCATTTTGTTCATTAGGCATTTTGTCTGTTAGGCATTTGTTCATTAGGCATTTTGTCTGTTAGGCATTTTGTCCATTAGGCATTTTGTCTGTTAGGCATTTTGTCCATTAGGCATTTTGTCTGTTAGGCATTTTGTCCATTAGGCATTTTGTCTGTTAGGCATTTTGTCCATTAGGCATTTTGTCTGTTAGGCATTTTGTCCATTAGGCATTTTGTCTGTTAGGCATTTTGTCCATTAGGCATTTTGTCTGTTAGGCATTTTGTCCATTAGGCATTTTGTCTGTTAGGCATTTTGTCCATTAGGCATTTTGTCTGTTAGGCATTTTGTCCATTAGGCATTTTGTCTGTTAGGCATTTTGTTCATTAGGCATTTTGTCTGTTAGGCATTTGTTCATTAGGCATTTTGTCTGTTAGGCATTTTGTCCATTAGGCATTTTGTCTGTTAGGCATTTTGTCCATTAGGCATTTTGTCTGTTAGGCATTTTGTCCATTAGGCATTTTGTCTGTTAGGCATTTTGTCCATTAGGCATTTTGTCTGTTAGGCATTTTGTCCATTAGGCATTTTGTCTGTTAGGCATTTTGTCCATTAGGCATTTTGTCTGTTAGGCATTTTGTCCATTAGGCATTTTGTCTGTTAGGCATTTTGTCCATTAGGCATTTTTTCCATTAGGCATTTTGTCTGTTAGGCATTTTGTCCATTAGGCATTTTTTCCATTAGGCATTTTGTCTGTTAGGCATTTTGTCCATTAGGCATTTTTTCCATTAGGCATTTTGTCCGTAAGGCGTTTTGTCTGTAGGCATTTTGTCCATTAGGCATTTTTTCCATTAGGCATTTTGTCTGTTAGGCATTTTGTCCATTAGGCATTTTGTCTGTTAGGCATTTTGTCCATTAGGCATTTTGTCTGTTAGGCATTTTGTCCATTAGGCATTTTGTCTGTTAGGCATTTTGTCCATTAGGCATTTTTTCCATTAGGCATTTTGTCTGTTAGGCATTTTGTCCATTAGGCATTTTTTCCATTAGGCATTTTGTCCGTAAGGCGTTTTGTCTGTAGGCATTTTGTCCATTAGGCATTTTTTCCATTAGGCATTTTGTCTGTTAGGCATTTTGTCCATTAGGCATTTTTTTCCATTAGGCATTTTGTCTGTTAGGCATTTTGTCCATTGGGCATTTTGTCCATTGGGCATTTTGTCTGTTAGGCATTTTGTCCATTAGGCATTTTGTCTGTTAGGCATTTTGTCCATTAGGCATTTTGTCTGTTAGGCATTTTGTCCATTAGGCATTTTTTCCATTAGGCATTTTGTCTGTTAGGCATTTTGTCCATTAGGCATTTTTTCCATTAGGCATTTTGTCCGTAAGGCGTTTTGTCTGTAGGCATTTTGTCTGTAGGCATTTTGTCTGTAGGCATTCTGTCCGCTCACGTCAAATAACACTGTCTAAAGCGGCATTTACACGGGCACACATGTGTGCCACTACTGTTTCTTCAGGGCTCTCGACACACACTTTTTGAGTGTGGCACACAAAAAAGGACGATTGCTCAGGGAGCGAATGCATGTGTGCCACTGCTATGTGCCGGAGCAATATACATATATAGCGTATAATTGAGTTACAGCTAAAATAGTTTAGTATTTTTGATAGGTATTAGTATTGGTAGGTTAATTAAAGTATTTACCAACAGGGTAAAAGGATATATTCACGTGATAGTTAATAAAATTAATTCTACAGAAAAGTAAATATAACATTTGGTTCAACAAAACATCATTACAATATGAATTTTATAAAAAGTAGAAATATTTAATTCATTGATAATATTACTGAGTTTGAATACAGTGAAACTCTGGAGTTCATAACCCAGAGCCATTTCATATTTTTGATGCATTATAGATAGTTTTCTATGATTAAAATCTTAAGAAAACCATGGTTATTGAGGGATAACTTGACTTATATTATTTTCAATAATTAAAACATAGAAAATACTTCAAAACTGCTAAAATACGTGTAAACACTTTACTGGAAAACAGTGCCACACACTGCGTTCGAGAAGCGATTTGGGCACACACCAGTGCCACACTTGTGTGCCCGTGTAAACGCCGCTTAATGAGCTGTGATTCAGTCGCCACTCTAACCTGTTTTCACAAATAAAATCTAAGATGTGCTCACACTAACGAGGAAATTTGAGGGAGACGTCCCGGGACACCCGCCATGACTTGCAGAAAATCTGCCTACCTCTAATAAGCGTAAATTCTACCAGAAAGTTGCATCATCCAAGTAAATATGTTTAAGAGGATTGGAAAATGCTTCATAGTTCTTAAAAATAATATGGGGACAGATTTAAATTATACTATTTTCACCAACAGCTTAAGGGTTCCACCATGAATTAAATAGTTAGAAGGATACTCGCACTTGAAAATGACTCGAAAGTGTGGGGTTCATGACTCATGACGTCACTTGGTATACAGATACTCGAATCGGAAATATTTGGTTATAGATATTCATGAAATAACTTTTGATTACGTGGTCAAATAGATAATTAAATGCATCGTAAATGTTAATATATGATTATATATATACCTAATACTGAAATCATTTATTGAATTTAGCTCAGATGATATTCAATAATAATTGGATTTGTGTCGACTACGATCGATTGTGTATTCTCCAACAATGATTGAAATTGAAGAACTATATAGAATAATTTCTTATATAAAAATGTAAGTATTAGAACTATTTATCACGATAAAATCGATATGGTGAAATATATATAATTAATATTTGTCGACGGATTTCTTCAATTAAGGAATGAATAAAAATCATAGATCTCTAACTTTATATTGTTGTTCATAATATATACAAATTAACAAAATGAATAAAAAAAGAACTATATAGAATAAAGTATTAGCTAATAGCTGTATTCTGAAAACTAGTATTAAGCTACAGAAAAGCTAGTATTGAGCTACAGACTCAAAGTAAACAATACAAGAACCTTCAAATCGTATTCCAAGTGACGTCACCTTCTTTTTCTTTGTCGGTATTTCTGTCGAGTGCGAGTATCCTTCTAACTATTTAATTCATGGGATTCACCACTGCTTCTAGAATATAATTATATTCGTAGCACAACTGTGTGACCTGACATGCCATGCTGTTCAGTTTCCTATGGTAATTATTTAGCGAAGCAGTATTCTTGCTATATATCAAATTCATTAATCTCTAATTCTGTTAAAATCTCTAATTTTGTTAAAATCTCTAATTCTGTTAAAAACTCTAAAATCTTAAATCTCTAAAATCTTAAATCTCTAAAATCTTAAATCTCTAAAATATTAAATCTCTAAAATATTAAATCTCTAAAATATTAAATCTCTAAAATATTAAATCTCTAAAATATTAAATCTCTAAAATATTAAATCTCTAAAATATTAAATCTCTAAAATATTAAATCTCTAAAATATTAAATCTCTAAAGTTATATTAATATTCGTATTCAATTCTTAAATTCCAATTCAGTTAATTTACAACCAATTAACTTTCTTATTTTATATTTCTGTCCCTTAAGACCTTGTTACACGGTGCGAGTAAAAATGAGAGTTGGTCTAGCCAGTAACTGTAGTGCAGATACTCACACAGTGTGACCGCATCAGTCGAGTAACTGTCATGGAGATTCAATGCAATGAACATTGAGCTACTGGCATCTAAGTACAGTGGGACAGTAACTCGAACCGTGTAACAAGGCCTTTAGTGTAAGACTGCTGTATATCCCTGCCCCCTAGATGCTTCCATGTGGCACCTACCCTAATCACCGCACAGGGCAGGGGATAAAAACAGGACCAGAAACACCAGCCAATATTAATAGTTTTATTATGTAGTTTACTAATCAAATGTTAAACCGAACTCATTTAATTCAACGGTCCTCACTAGGCGACCTATCAATTTATATCAAATATTAAAATAAAATTGTTCTTTCATACTGTGTTTCAAATCCTGTGGTCAGCTTTTCAATAATCTTGCAGTATTTTTTTCGTCAAGGTCTAAACACCCGCCTGCCCCGCAAGACTTGATGATGCCAGAATTTCCGGTTAATTCTCTAATTGTTCCTATTGTTTCGGAGGAGGATGTACGGAAGGCTGTTAATTTTTTCCGTCCAAATTCTGCAGGAGGACCTGATAGCCTCAGGCAATTTCATTTGAAGACGTTATTGTCCCCTTCATCTGCAGAGGCTGAAGTACGTCTTTTAACCACTCTGACAAATTTTGTGAATGCGATTTTGAGAGAAGTTCCTGATTTTGCTTTGTCCACTTTTTATGGAGCCACATTGTGCGCTCTGGTGGCATCAGACCCATAGCAGTTGGTAATACTTTGCGGAGGTTGGCTGACAAGGTTGGTGTGCGCCCCTTATTACACTCTCTTGGTAGTGAATTAAAACTGGTTCAGCTTGGGTTCTCTACGAAGGGTGACTGTGAAGCTGCCGCACATTCTGGTTGACGGTACTTAGTGACTGTAACCATAGGAGGGTGTTTCTCAAGGTGGATATGAAAAACGCTTTCAATTGTCTGAGGAGAGATACCTTCTTTACTGTTATCCACAACAGTGTGCTGGAGCTATATAGACTGCTTTGGCAAGCTTATTCTCTGCCTTCAGGTTTTTTTTGGTGTAGAAGTGCTGAGGTCGGAGACAGGTATCCAGCAGGGAGCCCTTTTGGACCGGCTATGTTTGGTCTTGGAATTGACGAGGTGGCTCCCAGGGTTGAGTCAGAGTTCTATGTTTGGTTTCTGATCGACGCAGCCCTAGGTAATACCATGGCCGTCTATAGTTGATCAGGCCAGATTCCCGAAAATAACAGCTGTTCAAAGTGGTCCTAAAAATCAAAACAAATGGCGAACTTAGTCTACATACGTTTTTATAATTGGACTATTTTAAGCCACTTATAGTTGTGCAGTGATGAAATAAACTATACCAATAGATTTTTAATTATTCAATTACTATAATAGTGTTATTTAACTGACCTGATAATAATTAATCTATTTAAAAATCGTCTATATACACAAGAGCTTGGCCTTTCAATCAAAATGGCGGTTGTCCTCACATCGTAATGCAATTTAAACCAATTTAGAGTTTCTGACGAAAGTTTCAATGGGGAATGAAAATATTGCCAAAGGCATAATTGATAGGACTGAAGAATTTTTCCCGAATTTTCATCTGTAACTAATTAAGTTTATGTATTTGAAATTGACCTGAAAAAACCTAGACCATGTTTCAGAGTATGTCAGTCAAAGCCAATCAATTAGCTTACATTTTAAATGTTAAAACTTAGATAGATCTAATTGGCTTGGAAATTTAAATGAATTCTATGTTAGTATAGGCTTGAAATCATCAAATATGAGCCAAATTTACTAGGATCAGAAGTTCTGCGAAAATTTTAGCGTTAAATTGGCATACAGTTTGCCAGCCTCTGAAATATGGAATAGGCAGTGCTAAAGAATACAAAATTATCACCTAATTAGGTATTTCAGTCGTAATTAACATACTAGGTAACTTAGTTAACATAACAACACAAGTAGAAATGTTGAATGGTAACAAGTAAGTTAATATTACGAGATAATAAGTTCATAATTAACTCTTAAATCTCTGGTGCCTACATCGCCTGGTAACTCGTTCAGTTATAAACCACGTTTATATATATATTATGATTGATAAATTCACATAAATTTGATGGCAAATAATCTGGATCATTTATCAATCTATATCATAGAAAACACAAGGCGAAAAAAACATCATGAACAGCGCAATGGCATAAAAGCCGAGGAAAATATGTTGCGCGCCATCTTTATCCATTAATTTGAGCGACAGTAATTAGATATCATAGGACCACTTTGAACAGCCGATTGAACTATAAACGCCATGAAGAGCTGGCGTGATAAACTATAGACGGCCATGGAAATACACCGGAGAGAGTTTTGGAGGACGTAAAAACCTTGATAAATTGGTTGAGTGTCATCGGACTTGAAGTTAATAGCCCGAAATTTGAGCTAACCATCCTCGGTGATACTTCCCCTGGTGAAACAGAATTGTGGTTTTGGGCAGTGCTTCCAAATGTCAGAGTGGTTCATAAGGACAATTGGTCTTTGTTGGAGCACCTTTAAGTGATTTTGGTATTCCTGTGGAGATTTTAAGGAGTAAAGAAGATCTGGACCTCATGGTCTCTCGGTTGCGGGTGGTGGATAACAATCAAGCTTTTTTTTAGAGAAATGTTTTCTATCCATTCCGAAGCTACATTATGTTCTGCGGGCTTCTCCAGCTTTCGAGCAGGTAGTTGAACTTAGCTGTTTTGAAGAATCACTTAGATCTTCCGTTGCCAGTGTTACCAATGTAGAGATGTCAACTGATTCTTTGGTTCAGGCAACTCTACCGGTTGGCTTGGTGGGCTGGGTTGTAGGAGAGCTGGAGGGGAAGGTTACACAAAAGCCTTACCTTCTTTTGTGTCATCAAGGTATTCTGTGAGTGATTTGGTTGAAGTTCTTCTTTCTAATATTAATGTAGTCGAAACCGGAGGGCTTACGGTTGCAGTTGTGACATGAAGGATGGGGTTTACAGGTTGGTCTCCTGG